>JAQZBX010013452.1:0-39808 GCA_029593785.1 Cabassous unicinctus | reverse complement strand
TAAGATACAGACCTTTTTCCTGGAGAATGTCTGTGGATTTGCATGAAAACTTGAAAATAGGTGCAAAATAATCTAAGTGCAAAATTCTTATACAAATTTAAGAATTTAAAATCATTTAAAGTTGCATTCCCCTTGGAGATATTTTTATTATAGTTTTAATTTTTTGATTTTTTTTTTTATACACACAGTTTGCAAATAGGCAAAAATAAACAGTATATTGTTTACTGAAACAGATACATTGTACAAGTATAAAGGAAAGCAAGAGGATGTTTATTATAAAATTCAGGATTGTTCAATCTGGGAGAGAAGGGAGGCATAGTAGAGGAGAAAGAGACATTTCAAGTTCCTAAGCTGGTGGTAATAAATATTTAAGTCACCTTTATTTTTCAACTTATATAAGAACTTACATACATTATTTTGTATATGTGAGGTATTTCTTAAGGCAAAATGTTTAAAAGGTGCATGGAAGATTAAGAAGAAATTCAGCCTTGAATGAAAAAATCTCAGGGCAGTTTGACTACAAATATAAGAAGAGAAATGGGGTATTAAATGAGAAGTCATGTAAATAGTAAAATGCAAATCAGGTCCTGTCACTCACCTGCTCAAACCCTTTGATAGCTTCCCATTGTCTTTTCTGACCTCTCCCAGGCTGGGTTAATTTCTCCTGGTCTGTGCTTCCGTATCCCTTCACTTCATAAGTGTGATTTGCGTCACACATGTAAGATCCATGAGCACAGGGACCACCGCTGTGTCACTGTCTTCTGTAGCCGCTCAGCACGATGCCCAGGTGTGTATTAGCTTCTTGACCAATGCTGGATTACTGACTGAGTGAACAAAAAATAGGAAGTTCCAGAGCCCAGGTCACCTGATTAATGAGTCAGGGTTCTCTCCAACACAGGGTAAAACTCCCCTTTCTGCAATATTCCATTTATATCCTGCCAGAGACATAGATGAGAAAAGTGCCCATTTGGTGTGAATATGATGTTATTGTGAATTCTTTTCCCCAATTCCACATATAAATTCCCTATAGTTTTACACTACACAAATTTTATTTTCAAGACTTCCTTAGGAGTTACTGTCTTATGCTTATTAAAATACAAATAACCTTGTATAGAAAGTGTGCTCTAAGTTATTATAAGCTGTTAGCTGCTAATTTTTGAATTGTTGGATCCTTTTCCATCTGACAGCTGCTATGCGCATCTTACTATAGCTACAAAACACAGCTACGCTGTGAGGGGAAAGTGGGACTTTGCTTAAGTATGGCCCTGCTAGATGAAACACAAAATTAGCAAAAAGGGCAGGAAAGGATGGAGTGGGAGAGATGCAAAGGCAACTTCCATCTCTTTCAGAATTTTTTCAAACTTAATCCTGATTACATTAAAAGTGTTTTTTGCAACCAGTATTGTTTCCATTTTGGACTGACTGTCTCAGCTTTTGAATCAAAAGGCCTGGATATTAACCTTGGACCAGATATTCAGAAGCTAAGAGATCTCAGTCAAGTCACTTAAAGTATCTATCTCTTCCTTCCTGGAACCTCATGGTACTATTACTGGGTTTGAATGAAATGATGTGTCTAAAGTATTAATAAAATTCTTTTTCCATAAAAGGTATTCAATGAATATATTATGATGACAATAGTAACAGTAATAATAATAACTTCAAATTTGGATAAATAGGACAGAGACTGGACAGGTTCTAACTGCAAAGAAAACAAAGGTATAACACAGAGATCCAAAGAAGTCAAGCCAGAAATGGACATGGTGGTAGCCGTTAGAGTATTAAAAACATGGTGGTGTAAGGCCAGTAACTAAAACGAAGAATCCACTTCTCTGAAAGTTTTTATCTGGGCACTGTCTGGCATGCAGATGGGAGCATAAGACTCTGACCAGTGTGACCACAAAGTAGAATAAGTAAGTTCCATTTCAGTATGGTCTGTAATCAGAAGGTAATTTGTAAAGGTTACCAAATGGAAGTCAGCAAATGGCTTCTGAGTTCATGCCAGCATCCTAAATCACCTTGAAAAATTATTAAAGCATTTTGTCTTAATTTTCTTATCTGTAAAAGGACAGAACAGAAACATACTAGCCCAAATATCTTCTATTATCATTCCCACTCCTCTTGTTTGACTTTTCTACAAAATGGATTTTTGTGTATTTATATCATAGATGGATGTATAATTCATACTAGGCTTTAAAAATATTTGAAAATAGCTCTCCAGAAATCCCAGATTAGGAACCTCTAGATAAAATAATCCCCAAGCTTTCATCCAGCTCTCAAAAATTTATGATTTTAATATATTCTATCAATAAAACTGTGGCTTATAAACAGCACAATTTGCTAGGGGCAAAGCCTTTTTTCCCCTGTGCCTTTTATTATCTGCACACACAAAAAATGATTTTGAGGTAATCACACTAGTGGCATAAATGAGCCTAGTACATAAAATAAACCTTTACTACTTTTCAAATGGCCATGTTTCCTCTTTGTTTCCTGGCTGGCCCAGCACAAAAGCTTTCAGTCTGCTCAGGAACCTGAACCACATAAAAGTAGTTTTGTATGACCACACCAGGATTTTACCTGCTTCATTAAATTTCACATGTCAGACTGTACATATTGTAAAATCAAAGGAAGGAGACCTAATTGAACATTTTAAAAAGTAAATTTTTATTTTGCCCACTAGGAAATGATTTCTTATAATAATGACCAGACTAGGAAGGTACAAAAAAGTCTCGAGTACTAAAAAGCCAATATCTTTGTCTACTTCCAGATTAAGCCTAAGCAACAAATGAATCAAGAAAGTGTAGACCTTCTGAAGTCAGAATTGGAAAAAAATTTAAACATCTTGACCTAAATTGATAATTAATAAAATTGAGTTCAAGATATTGAGTGATTTGGCCTCTGTCCTGGAGCTGGGAAGTACTGGAGTCTGAAAGAGAACACAGATCCCCTTTGCTCCTGTTAGCAATAGAGAAACTTTTCTCTCCAGATCTAAGAACAGGGTAAATACCCACCATAGGGAGTCGTCTGATTTTCAGAGAGATTTGAAAAAAATGGAGTCAAATCATTTTTTAAAAACTATTTAAAAATTTAACATCCAACTCAATTCATCAAACATGTGTAGATTATTTACTACATGTAAGGAATTTCAAGGAATAGAAAGAGAGAGAAGATACCAACCCTAAGTAAAATTATTAGAAGGTAGAAATATACGTAATTATAACAAAAAGAATATAAGTGCCCTTAGAGAAGAACAAAAAACTACAATCAGATTTCAAAAGGAAGGGATTATATCTGGAATTAGGTGAAGTAATGAGAAAGGGAATAACAATAATAATTATACATATCATTTATTAAATGTTCACATCAAGCACTGTCAAGAGTTTTACATGTACTATATTGTATAATTTTTACATCAACTCTTTGAGGTAGGCAAGTATTATTCACATGTTTTTGATGTAAGAACATATTACTTAAAATACAAACAAAAAAAGAATGTTACTTGCCTGAAATTACACAACTTGCAATAAGTAGAACTAGAACTCAAACTCGTTCTGTTTGACTGAGTTAATGTATTCAAACTCTAGGATATAATATAAATGAGATGTGATTTGACTGGATAGTTTTGGTGGAAAGAGCTTTTTTTTTTTTCATTTCAAGGAAAACCACATACAAACCACATACAAAGTCTCAGCACCCTAAAAGGATAATTGCAGCAAAAGTCTAGTTTCAGTTAAACAACAAATCAGGGTTCATAGCAATGTAGCCTGAAAGTTTGAAAAGATAGGTTAAAATGGACTTTGCTGAAAAATAAAACATATACCTCCAAGTCTGATCTTCAAATGGATATACCAGAGAAAGGAAAGGCATCTTGGAGAGGTGCTATGGCTCATCTCTGTATTAGTTACCTGTTACTGCAAAACAAATTATTCCAGAGCTCAGCACCTCAAAATAACAATTTTCTTTTTATATCCCATTTTAAGTGTCAGGAATCTGGGAGTGGCTTAGATGAGCAGTAGGTACGCAATCTCTCTCATGATGTGTCAAATTGTCAGTTCGGGCTGCAGTCACATCAAAAAGCTTGACTGTGGAGCAATCCACAACCAAAGTCCCTCACATAGCTCTTGGTAAGCCTCAGTTACTTGCACGATGTTAGACTGAGGGCCTTAGCTCCTCACTGGGGGTTGGCCAGAGTCCTTCAGTTGGTCACCATGTAGGCTTGTCCACAGCACATCTTTCAGCATAGCAACTGGCTTCCCTCAGTGAAAATGAGGATCGAGAGAGAGAGAGAGAGAGAGAGAGAGAGAGAGAGAGAGATGACTCGCCCTTTTCATAACCTATTCTCCTAAGCTAAATACCATAAATTCTGCCACATTCTATCCTTGAAGGGAAGAGTATCAAAGAATTTGTGGGCATAATTTTAAAACCACCACAATCCCCCCTGCATTTAAATTAGTTAACTGATGACTATCCAGAACTCTTCTTTATCTATTATCTTCCTAATTACAAATCTTGACTCTCTGAGATAAGAAAATAGCTGTCAAGACATTCCTGCTTTAAAAGTTTTGGCCATGTTTCTCATTTTCAGGTATTTGTAGGGGGAAAATCCTACATATATTTTATAAACACTTCCTGTATTTTCAAAAAAAATAATTAGGTAACATCTTAACTACCTTGTTTCTAGGATAAAAACATCCCAGGAGCAGGAAGAATTATAGAACTGTGCTCTGGAAAAGTTCAGGGGTCATCTGCTCTCAGTAAGACTGTTTAAACCATATCAGCAAAATATATTAAGGTACCAGAGATTGTCTAATCCAACTGTTTCATTTCATGGATGAACATATTAAAGTTTAAAGATGGAACATGATATACCCAATTTTCAGTACTGGTAGTCAACTTAATATTAGAACCTGGATCTGTTTCTCTTTCTTTCCATCATATGTTGTTTTGATGTTTATAAATATCGATTTCCCTTCCCATCTTTTTCAATTCTAACCTGAATTTCTTTAACTCTACCTTATTGTTCTTGTAATTTCCACTGTGATATTTTCAGTGAGTACAATGGTGGTCCAGAAACATGTCATTTTCCAGTGGAAATGATAGCATACCTAAACTGGTTGGCAGCATACATCTGCAGATGCTAAATCATGATGCTTATATCATAACTTGTGTAATCTTTGCTTGGACAAAGATTGGGAAGAAAAAAGTAGAAGCCAAAAATGACTGTCAGAAGGTTGGAGGGCCTCACTCATAATGAAATTTAAGAGCTAACCAGAAAAAATAATACCAGAAGCCAAAATTCACTGGTCAGAATTTCAGTGCATGATTTTAAAAATGTAGTAACAGAGGCCTTTAAAAGATAAGATCACTCAGGCCAGGTACTTTGCCCATAACGGGACAAGAAATACCAGTTATGGAGGCTTGGACTAAAACGGTTTTGATTTGTTTTGTTGTTTTAAAAGAAAGAATGTCATGCTTCTCTTCTTGACTCTATCTTTTCCCAAACTCCATATAAGGACGCAATCTAACACCTCCCCCCACATACCAGAGCACACCTTCTTCAGCTTGGCACTGACAAGCCTCTTAGTCTATCCTGTGGTTCTTTCTAAGGTCTCTGGCACAGGGACCCTGTTTAATTTTGTTCACTGATGATCCCCTTGTGCTTAAAACAATGCCCAGCTCATAAGAGAAGCTCAGCAGCAAATGTTAAGTGGTGGAATGCATGGGGAAAGTCTACAATAATGATCCAGGCAAGTAAGCTATGCACTGCTTTTCCAAGTTGCCACTCCCTTGATTTTCTAACATTGTTATTCCTCCCAAATAACGATGAGAGACAAATGTAATTCTAATTAAAATAAAAAATAGTTTTATGGCTGGTAATTATTTGATTGTTATTAACAGTTCAAAATATTTGGAGATCACTTGGCTCAGTGCTGTGAATTACTGAATTAAATATTTTTAGAGGCTTTATACTAGTGTTGTAAGGGACCTTAAAAACTGCTTTGCTCATCACCATAATTTTGAAAGGAAAGAGACAAGCATTTAAGGTCTAAGTGCTTTGCCCAATGATTCTCAGGTAGTTATAATGAACTAGTAAAAGAACACAGATTTTCTGAAAGCTTGTTTATAGTTTTTGCCTCCATAAACACATTGCCATTTTGCTTATTAATTCTGACATGTCTGTTTCTTTTTAAAGCAAAGTTCTAGAGGTTGAAACTTTTATAAACAAGAGAGATGAAAACAACGTAAATTGTCAACAAGTGGTGGGTGTTTAAGTAAATATAACACCGATATGCAGGGAGGAAATACATCCTGCTCAAGAAATTTCTCAATCACAAGGTAAAGAAAGACTGTGCTATCAGAAGAGATGGCCAAATGTTTCCAGAAATACAGCTGTTAGCCGGCATTTCTTATGGATATGTCTTGAGATGGAGGATGTGCAAAGAACTGATATCTAACACTTTTCTTCGGAATCATGTAAAGCTGTCTCTCCACCATGAGCTGGGAAAGCTGTGTGGATTATTTGCATTAGGCCCTAATGCAATGTTTTTGCATTAGGAAATAACAAACAAAAGAAAACATGCCTCCCACAAAATGGATTTAGATTTTCCTCTCTGTCAGAACTATTGTTTATTTTTGCATGTGTGTGTATCCGCACAAATAAATGTAAATGAGTTTGATCTAATAGATGCCCACTGAAAGACTGAAGAAAGATGAGGAAGGAAAAAGCCTACCTTCCCAGACACAGGCCAAGATCACACAGGCTTCAGACTGGCAGCCTCACAGCATCCAGGCTGGGCCGGCCTGTGAGAAACACACACTGGCCCTCCCCTTCTGACCACCCCTGGTCTCATTTCCATGTGTCTCTTTTTGGCAACAAATATTTCAGACTGAGAAATGTGATGTCTCACGATATTATGTCTTTTTTGAGGAATAGCAGGGTTGGGAGGAGTAACCTCAAGGCAGGGCAGCCACTTAAGGCAGCAGTGAACCCATGTAATTTTACTCCTTTGCCTTGGATTCTGGGAATTATCATAGCATCCGGTTTTTTAATTTTATTTTATTTTGCTTTGTTTTGTTTTGTTTTTTTAGAATCATCAGTGAAACTCTGTGGTCCTAAAGCTTTCTTTTTTGGAAGATATTTAAATTACAAATTCAATTTCCTTCCTTATAAGGGGACTCTTCAGGTATGCAGGTACCTCTCTATTCTTGGGCAAATTTTGGTATTTTAGGGCTTTCAAAGATTTAATGCATTTCAACTATGCTAATTTATATTCTTGGAATTGTTAATGCTTTTCCCACATTCTTCTTTTTTAAATAAAATTTTATTGACATATATCATTCATACATGAACATACACGAAAAATAAATGTATAGTAAAATTTGTGAATTTACAAAACAAACATGCATATCATCATACAAGGCTCCCATACTTCTCCCCACCACCAACACCTTGCATCATTGTGAAACATTTGTTAAAACCTATGAAAGAGCATCATCAAAATATTACTACTAATTATAGCCTATATCCTACACTTGGTGTGTTTTTCCCCCAACCCACCCAATTATTAAATCATCCTATATTAGTATTATTTATTTGTTATCATTCAGGAGATAACGTTCTCACATTTGTCCTGTTAATCACAGTCCATCAGCCACCAGTGGATTCCCTGTGTTATATAGTCCCATGCTTTGTACAATCCATTCAAAGTGAATATTCAGTGGCTTTCATTTTCACCACAGAGTTGTGCTGTCATCATCTCAGTCAATTTTAGAATGTTTTCATTATTCTAAATGGAAAAATCCCATATCCCTTTATACCTCCCCATTGTTGTCCCTTCGTATTAAAAAAAATCTTGTCATTGCCACAAAATATTACAATATTACTGTTAACTATCACCCATAAGTTACATTAGTTGTACTTTTTCAGTATATCAAATATCAAGGTTATCTTTCCCCCACCTCCCCAACCCCAGGAATCTAAATCATTTCTGGTTTCCAGAGGACCTAACACAAGGCTTGGTACCTGCTGCATACTCCTTAAGTATTGCTATTCAAATTAACAAATAAATAATGGATAGATGAGAAACTCATGCAACATTTTTTTTAATAATAATTTTTTTTATTTTTTAAAAGATACTTAGATTACATAAGTGTTACACAAAAACTATAGGAATTCACATATGCCCACTCCCCACACCTCCCACACCCTCCCACATAAACATCCTCCATTAGTGTGGCACATTCACTGCAATTGATAAACACATCCTGAGGCTTTGCCATTAAGCATGGACCATAGTTCACATTGTAGACCACACTCTCTCCCACACAGTTCTGCATGTCATGTGATGATACAAAATGGAAACTCATGCAACATTGACCAAACAGAAAAGTTTGAAACCATCCCAGTTTTCCTTTTAAAGATCAGATTGTTCCAACTTTCTTTAAAGTTAATGCTTTGATGTGTCTCCTGTGCCTCATGCCCATTTCTTCTTATTGCTGGTTTATGGGAGCCTCATGCATGGACGGATTGCTCCCATCTCAGATGTCCTCCATCTACAACCAGCTCTCTTGTTGTCCCATATTTTTTATTGATGGCTTTTAAAAAGCAAGCCAGCCCTTCATCCCAGTACTGCTATCACAAGTCCCCTTTTGGAGCTTGTTCATCCGTTTACAAGACAACAAAACACACATAAACATCCTTGACACAGCCCAGTGGTGGGAAAATATGGTAGTAAAAATCTTGGTTTTCAAATGAGTAGTGAATGTTGTATCTATATCCTAAAAGAGAGGTCATTAGAAATAATTCCAACATCCAGCTGCCATATGGTGCCTCATACAAATAATACTCATGAAAACTAGCAGGAAAATGTATTGTGTGATGTTATTTGATTTTTAATGGTGGTAATACTTAAAATGATTAGTGTAAGGATACTAATGAAATAATACCATATTCTAGCATCAGAATATGCATGTGCATTCTATATCTTATTTATTTCTCATAAATACATAAGATCCTTTGAGGTGAGGAGGGCATTGATTATCAGCCCAGGTAATAGAGGAAGAAACTGAAGTATCAAGTAACTTTCTCATCTTCCCTTCAGTCATTTATTTATTTATGCAAATAAAACTTGTGTAGCCAGTCATATGTACCCAGCTTTATTCTGGAAAAGAAGCCAGAGAAGATCTCTGTCCTCAGACAGGCTATGTTTTAATAGTGGAAGTTAATCAATGACCAAATAAATTAGTACCATACAAGATAGTTCAGACAATGACAAATGACGAAAATAAACACAATATGACAACAAAAAAAGAACATATAGTTTGCTGGAAGGGAGGCTAGAAAGGAGGGCTTCTCTCAGAGACGGTAGTCAGAAAATCTCTCTTTAAGGAATGAATATTCGGCCTGAGTGGGAAGAAAGAAGAGACAGTCACTTAGAAAGGTATTGGGAAAGAATTCCAGAATTTCTGTTTGCAGTAACAGAAAAGTTATGGTATTGGATTATGGTGATGGTAGCACCACATTGTGAATGTAATTAACAGCACTGAATTATAAATTTGAATGTGGTTAAAAGGGGAAATTTTAGGTTGTATATATGTTACTAGAATAATTTTAAAAACATAAGACTGTACAGCACAGTGTACCCTATTGTAAACTGTGGACTATAGTTAATAGTATGATTATAATAATATTCTTTTATCAGTTGTAACAAAGGTACCACTGTAAGGCAAAGTGTTAATAATAAGAGGACTATATGGGAACACTGTATTTTCTGCAAGATTTTTCTGTAATCCTAAAACTGCTCTAATAAAAAAAATATATATATATTTAAAAAGGACAGAGAATTCCAGGAGGAGGAAATTATAGACACAAAGGCCCTGAGGCAGGAAAGAGTTGATTCTAGTAAAAATGGGTAAAGAGATAAAAAATAAGTGAGAATGAGTAGGAATGGGCCAGATCATGCCAGATTTATAGGCCATAGTTAGGGGTTTGAATAGTAATTTTTTGTTAACCATCTTGAATACTGGCATAAATCATACTTAATCATGAAATATGTTCTTGTGTTATGCTGTTGGATTTTGTTAGCTAATATTTGCTATTGAATTTTTATATTTGTCTTTTATTGTCCTCTCTGTATCATTAGGGATAAAATTTATACAGGCCTCATAAAGCAATTAAATAATCGTTTTTATTGAGATATTCACATACCACACAATCCATCTAAAGAGTACATTCAGTGGCTTTTGGTGCATTCATCACCACAATCAATATTTAGATCATTTTCATTACTCCAGAAAGAAAATCCCTCTATCCCTTAGCAGTCACCTCACAATCCCTCTATCCTTCCTCTGCCATACATATCTGCTAATCTAATTTCATATGCCTGTAAATTTATTGATATTTACAATTTATATAAATGCAGTCAAACAATATAGAGTACTTTGTGTCTGGTTTCTGTCACATAGGATAATTCTCTTTTTTACAACTGATAAAAATGTTAATATATTAATATTAAAAATTATGATCTATTCATATTTCCATTTCTTCTTGGACCACTTTGGCATTTTAGAATTTTCCAGGAATTTATACTTAAAATCTATCAAGTGATTGTCATATTTTTATGCTGTTTAAAATTCTGTTATAGCTGATCTATTTCTCTTTTTTAGTTATATTTTATTTACATCTTTCCTTTGATTTTTATCCCTACTGCCAGAAAGTTGTTTATTTATTTAAGAATAAGAAGTAAGTATTTTCATGGAAGTACTTTATGATTTTCTTCCTGTTTTCTTTTAATTTACTTTGTTGCTATTTCCTTAAGCAATATAGGAACAGATATAGCTTTATGTCCTCATTTTAATGGCTGCAGAAGATTACATCAAAATAATGTGGCTTAGTTTTAATCATTTCCAAATTAATACAAAGTTATTTCCAATTTTTTCATCTTATAAATAATTCTGAACACTTGTTCTATTATTTTCTTAAGAAAAACTATACAAATTGATTTTCAAAATCAAAGAGTACAAATGTTTTAGGCTTTTAATGCATATTATCAAAAATTCCTCCAGAGAAGTTGATCAATTAATAGTGTTCACAACACATAAAGATGTTCTTCAGCTCCTATTTCTTCTGACCTTTCCAATGTTCAGTGTTATTATTCTTTTAATCTTTGGTTATATCAAGGTAATAATAATAAAAAAAAAATCCTGAAAAAAAAAGTCCTTAAAATACCTCCAAGGTCTGTATGATCTGGCCACCCCCTCTTCCACCCTCTCCTCCAGCTGACTTCATCTCCTTTCATCCTCTCCTTCATTTTGCTCCACTTTAGCTGCATGGGCTTCTTACCATTCCTCACACAAAGCAGGCTCCTGCCTTAGGATTTTTGTTCTTGCTGCTTTCTCTGTCTGGAACAGACTTCCCCAAGATATTTGCTTAGCTTGTCTTCACTTTCTTCATGGAAATTTTTCTAAAAGGCCTCTCCCAACAGCCCTATTGAAAAAGCCATCCACTCCCTATATATCCCCCCCACACACACTGTAAGTTAGAGCTGATCTATAAATAGCAATTGGAAATCATGATTTTTTAAAAATCGTTATTTATTTTTTTTTAAATTGCCGAGGACCAGGTCACCCCTATAGTACAAACCTGTATTTATCTCAAGAATCCAGACTTCCGTCTCTAATATACTTTTCAACCATACTTTACCTCATGTGTCAGGTAGGCATAGCAGAAGGAGGGCCTGAGATATCTTTAGCCTAAAGAGTGGGATGTTTTCAAGGATTAATTACTAATTGTTATTAATAAGAACAAATCTATCAGCTTGAAGATGGTTTTACGGACCAAAGGTGTGACAATAGACAGTGTGAACATCAAAAAGAGAACACACCCATAAGACCTCAGCCCCCTCTCAAGCTGAAGCATTTTGTGCCAATCACGGTCATAGTAGTCCTCAGTCTTTTTCTCTGTTGAACAATGTGTGGCTCCCTGATGAAGCTAAAAAGGAATATCAACCACAGCAATATCAGTTGTTGCTTACAAGGTTCTGGGCACAGCTATTAATGAGAAATATAAAAGGTCACTGCACCCTGAATCGTTACTCTAATACTTTCCCAGGCTCTCTAAAGTCCACTCTCCCATAAATCCCACACAATTATAGAAGAAATCATCCTGTCACATTTTAAATCCAAATCAGATGCATCTAAGTAGATTAAACAGAGTATATAGAAATATCTTTAAGAACCAAGGTATTCACCAGCTAGCCAAGGTTTTCTTTCTTGTCTGCTTCTACAAAAAAATAATCAATAAATCTGAAGGTGCACAAAAACAGTATGTCCGCTAACCTGCATTTTTACCCATGTAACCCTCTCCAAAGGAGATATAAAAAACAAATAAAGGAGATTAAAATCTTCTCTCTAGTAATTTGTCATCGATTGTGATATCTCCTTCTCTCAAAAACTCATAGTAAATTTCTTCCCAGAGCAACACTGATAATGTCCAAATAATAAATCTTGTAAAGGTATATAAAGTTATATAGGTACACGAACATGGACAGAACAAAGTGTTTCAGCCTAGAATGAGGTAAGTTTTGAATTCCCACTGTTCTTGCTCTATGGGCTCCTTCAAGGCTGAGCTGACTATATCTTCAAAATATGGATAAATCAAACTTAAGGTACCTTCCTTCAGTAAATTGTAAACCATCAGTTCATTGTCTCAGAAGCTGACTTTTAAATCCAAGTTCTGTACCCCTATGAGACTGCATTTTGTTGTTGTTAACTGGTGGTGTAGTTAACGTACTATATCCATTATGGCAATGATGAGTGTGGCTGTCACTCCAGCTAGGATAAATACTCCTGGAGGGAACAAACTGGGTCTTATTTATCTTGGTATTTCCAGGATTTTGTACATGCTGGCTCTTAGTAGGCACTTAATAAATATTTATTTTGTTGAATGCAGGACATTTATTCCCTTTGAAGATTCATAAAATGTAAACACCTAAAACACCTAGGTTCAAGAAAGGAATCTGTCTAGGAGTAGCAATAAATCATAACAATGGTGTTCTAACAAAGTAGAAGAGGTGCTGACCTTTTATTTGCATTTTTCTCTAGTAGATTTTGGCCTTAGTGAAAATTACCAAATTAAATTAACCAGAAAATATGAGAACAATTCTGAGAGGTTACATGTGATGCCAAGGAAACATAGTAAAGTAGTATATCTAGTCTTCTTCTCTGTGAATATTCATTAATACTTTTTTAATCCCAGGAGAACAAATTAGAATTTATAAGGGGGAAAGAAGTAGAGAAACATTGCCTGTAGAAAAACCTACAACTGTAGCTAAATGAGTATCTATTCCATATTCAAGATGCTTATTTTTTGTTCTGTTTTTTTCCCTCCCCAAAGGGCAAGGCCAGTGAAGACACCACTGGTTCATAGAGAAATGTGTGTGCCGATGGCTCTTTTTCCTGTTCTCTATACATAAGAAAAGTTTTTTAATTAAATAAAACCTAGGCTGCTGGGAAATTTTACATTTGGTTCATTTGCCTCAATTAACTGAAAAATAAGTAAGCTCAAACTAATGTTTCCAGGGGCTTATTTTTTTCACCTATGAAGTCAGTCTTTTCAAGGAATCAAAACTCCAGTTCTGAGAATTGGGGGCGGGGGGGATTGATTTAAATGCAATGACATATTGAGCAAGGTAAAGTTTTTTATTTATTAACAGCCAGACCTCAAATTCTTAATATTCTGTTAGATAAATAACAAAAACTTGTGAAAATAAAAGACAAGGCATGGGTCTTGAGTTATTCACATGTGGACTATAGTAACAGCAAGACCAAAGGAGGACCCAAAACAGTTTCAGAATTACCATGGACATTGAAGAATGGGTGATTTTAAAGTTTGTATATTTTTCATGAAACACTAACTACATTATTATAGATGGCTTTGTTAGTAAATGCTTTAAATTTGACCCATTTTATTTAATTCCCCTTGTTAATTGTTATGTATGCCTCCTATGTAAACCACTTAGCAAACTCCTACATAGTATTAGCAATCATGTGTGAAAGGAAACAATTGTAAAAGCATTATGGAAATAATTCTGTAGGTGATGTCATCTTAGTGTCTGGGCTAGGCTGACTAGTTTTCCCACATTAATATTATGGATCTGCCACAATCCTTAGAGATAATACTCCATAGCATGACACTTTTCATAGTGACAGTCCTATCTCAAAAGGACTTTCCAGGTTGTCATTACCAGATCCAGGGTTCTTGATTTCTATGGCTGTACTTGTTCTTTCCCAACTCATGATTTGGCAAAGCAAATTACCTCCTTTTTGTCATACATTGGCACTGTCTACTCTGGCAGTTCCCTGCTGGCTCTATCAGCCTCATAGCCACATTCCATATGGCTTCGCTATGAAAATTTCTCAGTCAGACAAAACCAAAAAATTCTGGCATTAGATACTTGGGTTCAGGCAGAAACCTTGAATGCTATCTACAACAAATAAATCATTGACCCTTAAGTTGGCATCTTCCCCAAATTGAGTCTTCTAACTAACCTTTGTTTATTTGATTTATTTTATTATATAAACTATGTTTACTTTACCAAATTCAGGCCATCTGTATGCTTTGAATCAGGAATAACTATCAATATTTGCTTCTGGCCAAGACAGTTTAATGGTGACTAGATTTATCCTCTCATTGGAAACAGCAAAAACCACACAAACAAACAAAACAATAATAGACAAAATATTTGAAACAATTTTCAAGGTACTGGACATCAGGCAATAAATAGTGAGCTCTGAAAGATGGGAAACAAGAATGGTGAATCCTTGCCTCAACTTATTGCTGTAAGAAAATTTCCAATCTACCAGACAGAGGGTAAGAACCTAAACTGAGTCTAGTGAACTTCCAGAGTTGAGAAGACAGAGCTGAGAATCTAGGGAAACTGATATGGTTAGACATCAAAAGATAATGTACCAGAGAGAAGAAAACCACAGAGAGAAGTATCACTGTTATGTTCAAATGTTCTCCCTAAATAGTCAGTGAAGCCTGTCTTTGGTCATTTTCCTCACATAGACTCAGGAGAAAAACATCTAAAAGTATTAGAGAAAATAATGCCTGGCTCCTATAATCCTGGGAATAGTGCATGTTCTCATAACAAAACTGGAAAAATGTGTACTTCATGGGGAATTCGGTAGAGTACTAAGAAGGGTCTTGCCTCAGCAGTGGGGAATAACTAGCCCTACACTAAGCATTGCTTTGGTCCCAGCTAAGACATTAAAAAAGCAAAACCAGAAAGGATCAAACTCTTTCAAATTAACTTAACTACAAGGCAAAAAATGGCCCCAAAATACTGTAGAGATACAAACATACCATCTCTCAACAAGGTAAAGTTCTTAATGTCTCATATCCAATCAAAGATAACCAGGTATGCAAACAGAAAAATACAACCAATAATAAGGATAAAAGTGAATCAAATGATTCTGACCCAGAACTGTCATAGATTTTAAGAATTAGCAGATGAGAACATTAAAACCATTATTATAACTCTATCCTATATGTTCAAATGTTTAAGTAGAGAATTGGAATATATAAAAATACCCAAATTGTATTTATACAGATGAAAATTACTAAGTATATAATAGAAAGTACACTGGATGGGATAGATGACAGATTATATATTGCAGAAGAGAAGTTTAGAGAACTCAAAGAGAAAGCAGTAGAAACTCTCCTAAAGGAAACACACAGAGAAAAATATAATTTTTTTTAAAACAAAAAGAGCAATAGTGAACTGTGGAACAACTTCAAATGGTGTAATATACATGTTATTGGAGTTCCGGAATGAGAGGATAGAAGGGAACAGAAGACTTTTTGAAGAAATAATCATGACAGTTTCCCAACATTTGATGAAAACTAAACACACAGATACAAGAAATTCAATGAACTCCTGACACAAGAAACATGATGAAAACCACACCATGGAACATCATAATCAAATTGTTCAAAATGAGTAATAAAGAGAAAATCTTAAAAGTGAGGAGGAGGGATGATGTTAAATACATAAGAACAACAATATGGATGACAGCAGATTTCTCTCTGGAAACAATGCAAGTTAGAAGACAGTGGAGCTAAACTTTTGAGGTACTGAAAGAAAAAATGGCAATCTATCATTCTATGTCCAGTGAAAATATCTTTCATAAACAAAGGTGAATAAATCCTCTTTTATACATAAAAAATCTCAAAGAATTAACCATTAACAGCATCACATTACAAAAAATGTTATAGGAATTCCTTTTGGGAATAGGAAAATGATACCAGATAGAAATCTGGATGTACACTAGGGAATGAGTAGCACTGCAAGTGCTAATTACATGGGTAAATACATAAGAATTGTTTTTTAACACTTGAATCATTTTAAAAGATAACTTATTGTTTAAGCAGAAATAAAAGCAATATACTGTGGGATTTATAGCACATGTATAGTAAAATGCATGAAAAGAATAGCTGAACAGCCAGGATAAGGGCACTTTTATAAAGATCTATACATGAAATGGAATATTGTAACTTAAAGGTAGAGTGTGGTAAATTAAATATGTATACTCTAAACCCTAAAGCAACCGTGAAATTTAAAACATTGTTATAGCTAATAAGCCAACCAGGGAAATAAAATGGAATCACAAAAAATACTCAGTTTTTTCAAAAAGGCAGGGAAAGAAGGAAAAGGGAGCAATGATGATATGCTGCTTCCAAGAAATGTACTTTAAACATTTAAACTTTAAACATTAATCTATTTAAAACAAATAGATTAAAAGTATGGGGGAAAAGACATGATTTTAATGCTAATCAATGGAAATCTGTAATGACTGTATTAATATAAAATAAAGTGGATTTTGAAGAAAAGAATATTACCAGGAATAAGGAAGCTAATTCTGTAATGGTAAAGATATAAATTCTAAAATATGTTACAATTCTAAATCTTTATGCATATAACAATACAGCTTCAGAATGCATGAAGCAAATAGAAGCAAACAGCAAGCTCTCATTTATTTTTCCTAAACTGCTACCTCTTGTTTTCCCTCAAGCCTTACTAGCACCCTTATTTCTTAAAGCAAAGTCATATGTATCACTACATTTTGCTCCCCAAATATTGCCACCAAGATTGCCACACCAAAGGGCCTAAGAAATGATAGTGAAATGAGAATGAACTTGCCTTGTTCCTCCATTCACCTTCCTCTCTCTGCCACCACCACCACTGTAGCCTAGAGAATATTGAGTAGTCTGATGTTTTTCAGGGTTTGTAAGTGGGATGGGGTGGTATGAAACTCATCTAGGATTTCTGGGAGAAATTGGAAGTATTAAATGAAGACAGACAGAAATGGCTCAGGGTTATCTCTTTAGTATGCAGCTGGCCAGGGGTGTACATCTGACCGTCTGGATCCTTTGTTAGGAAAGTAAAGGACAGGGATTGCCACTTGTTTTCATTGCTCTCTACCCCCACTTATAAGACTAATTTGGGGGCACTAAACAACAAGCATGTTGCCCCTACCATAGCAAATCTTCATAAATGTAACTATTTCCCAATTAAATACACCTCAGAGATAAAACGATTTCACCTTAATCTGAGGCTGTAATTCATCTTTCACTAGAAAAATAAGGAAACAGAAACTGAAGAATCGACAGGCAACTACTTCAGAGCACAGAATTTTTTTTGTTCTACCTTAACTGAGCCTGGCCACAGATGAAATTGGCTGGCAGGGGCACAGGGGCACAGCGCCAGGCCTGCACAAATGTCTGTTCCCATCCATTTCTTGGACATTTCTCTCTTATATTCCTTTTTTTTTTTTCTTAGTGCTTCCCATTCCAATGGCAAACTCAGGCCTGACTAATTGGTAATTCCAGCGGGGGTTAATCACAGTTGTCACTTGCTAGGTTTCATTGGCGTATTGACACATTTCAACATCTTTCTTACATTTAAGGAAGAGAAAGCTTTTCCCTTGACTGTAAATAGGAATTTGGGAGAGCCAAGTGAATTTATACTGAGTGAACTGTTTTTATCTAATGTAATGAAGCACAGAGATATTTGGAATCAGTGTTCATTATGTAAATTGCTTACATATGCCTGGGCAGAGTTCGTAGGCAAGCTTTTTCTTTTGAAAAGGGAGATTTGAAAAAAAAATTTTTTTTCCTTCTTTCTTTTCCCCTAAAACTATTTACAGAAACTGGGGGCAGAGTGCCACACCCATCTTTTATTTATTTTTATTTTTTACAAACATCAGACCCCTCTTTCTTTGATTCTTTTCAGGATGAGTTTTTCCAAAACAAGTAGAATGGAAAAGCTTGAGAAAAGTACAGAGTCAAGCAGGTTTAAAGTGGGTGTAACGAACATCAAAACCCCCAGCTTATTCCAAAAGAAAGGTTTCTGTGGGCTACAACTTACAAGGTCTGAACTGCCAGTATTTGGATTTCATCTGTGAGAAATTGGGAACTGTTGATGGTTGTAAATTGGAGAGTGATATGATAAATTTGGAGATTCGGGAAGATGAATCTGGCAACAGTGTGCAGATGGATGGGGTTGAGGGGCAGGAGGAGTGAGTTAAATTATATACGTGTTCCACAGGAAGAGCCCTCTAGCCTTCCCCATTAGCACAAGTTCTTTTTCAGATTGCCAGGTACCACTTGCAGGAGGCCTATAATTGTCCTGCCCTCCCTGCCCAATATCTAAGAGTGCTTCCTTCTAACAGCATGCATCCCATGAGAGAATTGGGCTGGGAAAAATACACACATTCACATGCACAAATATATTCACATTGTAATGCATTCAATCTGAAGGTGAGCATTTTAAGCATATAAAATGTAAGTTAAGTTACATTTCAATGACAAATAACATCCAGCTTGTCAAATGATTTAGTACAAGATGTCCTCATTAATTCAGCTCTGTGAGGCTGTGTTCGTAGCAGATCTAAGCTCCTGATGTGCTTTTGGCAATGTTATTTATTTAACGCCACTTTCCCAGGTGTCGATATTCCTCCCCCAAAAAGGTTCCTCTCAAAAGTGCTTCAAAAACGTGTTACTGTTATCTCCTCAAATCCATATCCTCATTTAATAACATCTCTTTTTCCTTTAGATTTCCCATTGCAGCTGTGTTTATTTGTTGCAGAAGGATAACTTTTTCTGTGTGAACTCAGTGTATACCCTGGGGATTCGTGCAGTAGGAGGCTGCCTATGAAATATGAATTAAGTCCCAGCACAATCAATCCCTTCCCCCAAATCTCTTTCCTCCTGGTCAGCTAACGTGCTTAAAATACCCAGTGAATGTTATAATTCCTAAGCATTGGCAACTGCCTCAAGCCAACTCAGTCGTGCATAACTCTTGGATTCTGTCTGGAGATAATGAGGGCCATTGAAGAATGGGAGAACCATGAGAGTTACAACTTTACAATCAACATTTCATTACAAGCCAAATCATAAACCAAATTTTGCCACCTAAACAATGTTTATTTATAAAATAAAAACTCTTTTATTTGTAATCAGGCATGAGCCCACATACTCAAACTCTCCTGTAAACCTGCACCCCTAGACTCCTTTGGGGTGCTTTGACCCACATGGCATCCTTCCAAAGTTAGGATTCTGTTACTTTTGTCATCATCAACAGCAGGCACTGAATTAGTCAGCCAAAATGGGTGCTGATGCAAAGTACCAGAAATCTGTTGGCTTTTATAAAGGGTATTTATTTGGGGTAGAAGCTTAAAGTTACCAGGCCTTAAAGAGTCCAACTCAAGGTACCATAAGAGGTGCTTTCTCACCCAAAGTCATTTGTGTCTGAGAGGGTTCAGCCTTCCATCTTCCTCTTAAGGTTCTGTGGTCCCAGCTTCTTCTGATCTCAGTTGTAGGCTGGCATAAGGCTCATCTTTCTTCCCAGCCCTTGTTTCTTTCTAGGCTAAGCTGCTCTGTTGTCTTCACAAGGTCAGCTATAAACTATCAGGCTCATCTCTCTTCCTGGGAACGTGTCTATGTAGCACTCTCTCTTCCTCTGTATCTGCTTCTGTGTGTCTACTTCCGTGTGAGAGTCTGTATATATAGACTAACAAGGGGGGTGGGGACTCAACCCTACATGCCCTAATGATGTGGTTGAATCAAAGTCCTAATCTTAACATAATTTAATCAAAGTCATCTCAGCTGAATCTAATACAAAGGGTATCACACCCAGAGAAAAAAACAGTTTACAAACATAATCAATATCTCCTTTTTGGAATTCATAAATGATGTCAAACTGCCACGGGCACCTATACATTCTCTTACATCAATGGCAGGACCATGGATGTTCGCTGCCATCCCTAACATAAAGATGAGGGATCACTCCGGTTTTATATATGATGTTTTCACAAAAGCCGGGTGTGACTTTAATTTTTTTTTTCAATCCATATACCTTGAAAACCTTTAGGTTTCACCAGCGAGCATTCATTTGTACATTTGTCAATCTAATTACCAAATAGCTAATTTCACTGATAAGAATTGTTTCTGATATTCACCTAAGCTAACTAGCAAAATATGAGCTATTGACCAAGATAACTTGTAGTAGCTGCTTCTGGATTATGGACTTTTTAATGTAATTCTAGCTACCACCCTAGCAGCATTTAGCAGGATTCTAAATGACATAGTTGACATCAGCACCCAATCATAAAAGATTCTGCATTATCTGGATGACTCCTTTTCCTTCTAATAGAGCAATTAACTGAAAAATTGGATTTGAGTAAATGATAGATTTCTCATCTCTGTTCTAAAAATTTCTCCACCAATAAGCTTCTCCTTGAGATGATAATTTTCTATTTCCCAAGAACTTTTCATCCTAAATGATGACATCTTTGCTTCCCTTAGCAATTCATGTTTTGGGGGATATGCAGCATATTCATATTCTATAGTCTCAAAAGTCATCGTACATTTGGTTGAGGCCTGTATCTGTTTCCCTGGCCCATTTCTTCTTCCTCATCTTCCCTATTTCCTAAAGAGGTAAGAAAACAGGTATCTTCTAATTTCTCCTTTTTTTTTTTGTAGAGCTCATCTTTTCCCTGACTTGCTGCCTGTCAACTTGGCACCAGAGTGGCAAAGTAGCAATCCCCAACAGTCATCATTTAAGCAGAGGACATTGTTTTACAACCTGCCAAAATTAGAAACCATTTCTTCCTCAGGACTAAACAGTGAATTTTGTTTATCTAATTGGAATGAGTCAAAAGTTTGAGGAACCAAGTGACAAGAACTGGTGAAAGTGTTTTACAAGAATTTTAACTCTATATCAAATGCAATACCTAGTCTATGTTTAGTTATTTCCTACACCTCATTCAATCCTGTGTCTGAAGGTCAGACACCTCATTTCTCTGAGTAGACCTGGCATAGCTCCCTTGAGATTAAGGACAAACAACAACTGCAATGGCCATGGCCTTCAGCACTGTCACTATTCCAGCAAAGGGCAGGGGTGTTCTGACCTGTTTTGTACCTCTTGTGGGACTAAGACTAAGAACCCATGATCAAATTCATTCATAATCTGTCACCTTGCGCTATACTTCCACCTATGGCAAAATCCCATTAGACCTTTCTTTTTATCTGGTAAACAAAGGGCTAGATGTCCACACAAATAGGTTAGGGAATCATACATTTCAAATAGCAAGTAAGCAGGATTTCTAAAGCAGGAGATTAGTATGCTATTCATTCTTCCACAGATCCCTGCAGAGAATTTATGAGAAAAACACACAGCAACTTGATTTTAGCAATGGTCCTAATTTATTGATCCCTCTCTTCCCATTAGATGGAAAAAGTGCTCACATGGCAGAATCCAGGATATTCAGGCTTAGGAGAGTCTTTTCCTAAAGAAATCCCATTATAGCAATGGCTGTGTCTCTCCTTAATTGTCGCTTTATATCTTCAGTTTGATCTACTCCATCACCATCACAGAAAGGATATAGTTTCCTTAGATATGGGTGGTTTCATCCTTTCCAAAGAGGTCTATGTTTCATAAAATTTATCACTTCTATCACTGCCCCAGAACACCATATTGAGACTTCATTCTTTGCAATATTGCAGCTGTGGTCAAGTTTTAAGCTACTTAATATTTCTCACTCAGTTTAAGCATATATGGATTAGGGTTTCCTAAATTCTCACTGTTATCTTTGCACAGTAAAGGTCCATGCCATCCGCACTGCATGGAAGAATCTACACTGTCAGAGAGCTGTTTACTTCAGATGGTACAAAACTCTCCCCTCTATTTAAATTCCTCAGAAATTAAATGAGGAGGGTTTAGATAGAGCCAAGGCTTCCACAGGAAAGGTCTATGTCACCATCCCTCATTGCATTGCAGGCACATGCACCAGGAATTACACTTTGTTCCAGAAATACAATCAAAATCCTATGATTGATTCTCTGAAATGGTAGGTCTACATTAAACATAAGAGTCGTACTAGGTGACTCTATATCATCCAACTCATTTCCTCCTTGGAGGCACCCCCAAGCTGTCAGTCCCATCACATAAAGGAGAAGCCCCCACTCCCCAGGATTCTCAACATACCTGATACTCTCACTGGGGGCTCATTTTTGGGGATCTGTGGATATGCCCACAGGAAAGAGGAAATAATTTGCTAAGCCCAGACCTATAATATATAACTTATGGTTACAGCCACCACTGTCAGATTCTGTCCAGCTTAATACTAGTGATTCACCAAGTTACAGAACTCTCATACTTCATAGCTGGAGAGCAATGTCGTATTATGTTCCTGGAATTATTCTATGATGCTCACTCTGAAACAAAGAAGTCAAATTTTTGACAAAACTTCTGTTGATAAAAATATAGGCTTCTTACCTGTTTGTCTTTGTACTTTTATAAGGCATCAAGACTCTGAAAGCTATTGTTAGTGACAAACATGCAGCACTTAGCAGCATCTGTAATTATATCTTTGGAGAGTGACTAAAAAAGCCAGTCTTCTACCATAGCTCATTGACTTCCCACATAGATTCCCAAAGGGTTCCAGAGGCTAGAGTGCCTTGTTTCTTTCTTGTCCATGGAATTCCCTTTTGACCTCTATCTTCTCCCAGGGCCCAAGCCAGACTTGAAACCCATTTGTCAGGCTTATAATGAGGGGCTAGTTCTTTAATCCTCATTGCTCATTGAGTGCGGCAGATAGCAAATGAAGAAATCTGCTAATTGTTGCGTATCCTCATCTGGGTCAATGTACCCCACATATTTCAAAGATGCCCCCAAAAAGTGATGTATGTACAGGGGAAATTTCAAACTAGCTTAACATCTGGCAATGTGAACAATTCCTGCAATGTCTTGCCAATAACAATGTACTAGAGAGAATACTGGTACCTTTTCAAAGTTCATGTTAAGCACCAACTTCTCCATTGGTTTTGGGGGTGGTTAAGATTGACTGCTTTGCCAATTACTAATTTTGTGATCTTAGTTCTATATAAGATTGCCAGATTTAGCAAATAAATATACAGTATACCCAGCTAAATTTGAATTTCAGATAAGCATACTATACAAATATTTAATTGGGGTATCCTTTCACTAAAATTATTTGTTGTTTAGCTGAAATTTTAAATTAGCTGAGAGTCGTGTATTTTATCTGTCAACACTATTACTATCACTTGCCTAATGATTTTCATTTATCTCATCTCTGAATCATTGCCTTCAATGAATTGTTGAACACATGGAACATGTGAATGACTTAAGAAGTGTTTGGTAATCTGTAGAGAACTAGTCACACTGTTATTTTGTTATCATTATTTTTACTATCTCTCCCTTCTGGTTACCCAAACTTTTATTTCCTTAAGGTCTGTGTTTAATCTACTCCCAAACGAAATGTTTAAATATTTATTTATATTTATTTATATATTTATATATTGTACTTTTTTCAAAAGGGTAAAAATAACAGTCTGTTTTTCTTTAAGCAAATATTTAAGACAGTGTTTTGGTGTCTATGCTCATGAGAGCAGCTTTCCTTTTAGTTTTTCCTGGCATTGATGGATTGTCTACATCCATTGTACAAAAAATCATGGTGAAGCAGTAGGAAATATGGTTCCAACTTGACTTTATTCCCTGAACTTTCCTAAGCACGTGGTGAAATGGTAAGAGTCTAGTCCTAGAGTGGAGATTTTGAGAGGGAGAGGAAACCTACCTTTCTACATCCCTCAGTAGAATCCCTGGAGCCTTCATTAGCAAGATAATTCCAGGAAGAAGTGGCCAAATGACTGAGCTTTCCATCCTACCTGCAATGATAACACTTAGGCAAACTTAAATGTTAGAAGTCAGCAAGAGACACTTTATTAAGAAGACATTATTTAGCCTTTTCAAATGAAAGTTTACCTTTGGTGAGGAGAGGAGCAAAGAGAAATAACAGGGAAAAAGAATCTAGGATTGTTGGCTTTTAATCAGGGTATCCAAGCAGAGTTCCCATCTGGACTCTGGATACTTTCCAGATTTCAAAACAAACAAAAAAACCTTCACACAAACATTCAAGATCTAGTGAGAACTGAAGAAATCCAAGACAGAGGATTATTGATATGTGGTTCCTTTATAGTTTAATACGCTTTTAGCAGACAGAGACTCCTTCACAAGATCACAAAGATGCCTGTTTTGAAAAGAAGTGGAAGGAGGGTAGGGCAGGCTGCCTGGACAGACAGATGGTGATTTCATGGAGCTGACATCTCCCAGGGCATAATAATCAGCAGCCCTGGTTGTGAGCAACAGTAACCCAATTTTAATTTAAGACAAACATGACTAGGGCTGGAGTAGCTCATACAATCAGTTCACCTGAAAGAAGCACAGTGTTGTAAGCTGGCTTCTGGAACAGCTAGAACCAAGTTCTCAAACATAGCTAGCACTCTGAATCCTTTTCTCATCCCTGATTCTTTCTGCACGTGAGCTTCATTCTCTCCCACTGTCAACATCTAGGGCTTCTCCAAATAGTGTGGGCAAGTCTGCAAAGAGCACCATAGTTCCATTTGAGAACAGGCTCGCTGTGATATTAGCAGTTTGAAAATGCTTGGGAAGAAATCTGTTTGTTCACATTGGCCCAGCTAGAATTAGATGCTCATCTTTATACTAGACAATTGAAGCTAGTATAAGGTTAAAATTATATAAGAGAAAAGGCACTGATTGGAAAGAACTTGGGGAAAATTTCGAATGGCAGTTCCTCTGGAGAGGCATACTGTGAAGGCAAAGCAATAGGTAATCACTGCAGGAGAATTGACAAATATTAAAGTAATAGTTACACCCAAAAGTAAATTGCAACCTTGGTAAGTGCTCAGTTATAATAGGGCATCGTACTAGAAGGTTGGAGAAGGCCTCTTTAGGAAGTGCCACTTAATCTGAAACATTGGAAAGAATGGGGGAAAGGGTATTTCTGCAAAGGGAACAACATGTGTGAAGGCCCTAAGGTGAAAAAGTGTTTAGAGCTTTCAAAAACTGGCAAGAAAAGGACACTGGCTAGAGAATGATGAAAATAGATTGTACCACAATGGAGGATATAAAGGCATGGACCAAATCATGCCCATGGAGACCAGCAAAGGAACTTGTATTTTTTTCCCTTAAGTGCAATAGGTTTTGAGTAAAAAAGTGATAGGATCCTATGAATGTTTTCATAAGTTATATCTCACAACTGAGAATTCAGCTGGAGTACGAAGGGATAAAAGTAGAAGATACAAAATAAAGATTTTTATACTTAGGCAAAGGTAGGAGATGAAAGATGAAATTGCTCATTTCTACCTTTGCTATTTTGCCACATCATTTCCGCTTTTCACTCTCTTACACTTGAAAGTCACCACATGCAACATCTATTTCCAGCTAGTCTGATGGAATTTGACATTTCCTAATATGTACCCACCTGTTCTAATCCATGAAAACAAATGTGAGCGCATTGTTAAGACACTAGGCTAATTTGTTATGTGAAGAAAAGAAAAACAGTAAGTTTGGAATGGCATCTTTCTGTAATTATCCATAAAGATAAGTGTGATACAATCATAGGAAGTTAGAAATGCCTATGAGTGCTCCTCTACCTCATTGCCCAGTTTTCAGCAAAACTTCATCAAACTGACCAGTAATAAAGACCTGTCATTTTTAAAGACCTCAGAGAAGTTGAGTCAACAATATGAATTAAATATAAAAAACTGCTGAAGATACTAATCTTAAATTTTCTTTGTTATTAGTGGGTTTGGAAATATAATTTTCTTGAGATCAACCTAGGACATAGCTACATGGAGGACTGCAAAGGAATAAAAATATTCCTGCTCATATGCAATGAGGACACACCTGATCTGCTGTTGAGTCCACACATTACTTTTAAAGCTAAGTGGAAAGGGAATATCAGTTAGTAAAAAATTATTCTTTTTACACATTGGATACAACCAGTTTGTTAGAATTTTTAAAATTAATTTATTGAACTGATAGTTAATTTTGGTCATACATAAATATATCAATATAGTAATCAGGATATAGCTGTTCTGTAACAGGAGACCAAGCAGTAATTCAGCGCCTTAACAAATGACGGCGTCTGTTTCTCACACGTGTAATTGTCTAGGGTGGATGTTCTTGGCCAGTGGGCAGCCCCCTACATGCCATGATTCAAAGATCCAGGGGGACAGTTGCTCTGCCATATTCAACATGTGGTTTCATGACTAGAATTCAAATACCTACAGAGAGTTGCAACTTAAGCCCAATCCTCACCCGACTGTGGGACCTTGGCCAGCAGGCTACATACAGAGGTAGGCATGAGGTGGATAATCCTGCCTGCAGAGCAGGTCAGTTGCAGCTCTGACAATGTTTACCTCACAGTGTTGTGGTGCAAATTTAATGACTTTAAGTGATATAATAAAGCAAAACAACCCAAAATTCTTACTCTGTGACATGACTGGCCCAGAGTAAGAACTCAACAGATAAGTTTTTGTGCTGCTTTTTTCCATATCTTCTTCCAGAGAGGTTCCATCTTAGGATGAGACCACCAGACTTAGCTTCAGACAACATAGAGCTACAGCCTCCCAATCCTGATGATTCCTGATGAATTCAAGAATTAGGGTATGTCTGCAGATCCAGTTGGACTTAGGGTTCTACCAGATGATATTTGGCTAATGTCCAAGAAGTCTATATTCCGTCCTGCTCTTCTCCACTTTGTATTCCCAAAGTTGTTGCACACACCATGAACAGGATCCCTTTCTTTTAGCAAGTGCCCATAAGCCTCAACACAGGGGCCTCTGGACTCGGCTTGACCCACAGCCTGACCTCTCCCTATGAGGGAAAATCCAGATGTCATTTAGAGATTATTGAAGTGAGAAGGAAGGAGTGTGTTGAAACAGTATAAATGAAAGAACTGGTCCAATGTAGCATCTTTCCCAGTCAGCCAAGCAGAAGGAGAAAATAGATTGGAGAGATCCATTGGCAAGGAATGACCTTCAAATGCATAAAAACTCAACACGTTGATTGTGCATGGCTAAATCATTGTCCTGTGATTTGATCCTGCCAATTAGCTGTATCTCTTTTTTGAGAAGCAGAGAGGGAGGTGCTAAAAGAAAACTTTCCTCTGCCAGCCAGGGAGGAGTGTCCGTATTTTTTTTTGGCAGGGGTAGGTGACAGGGCTATTAAATCAGATTTCTGGCAAAAGAATCAAATCAAAGAAAGAAAGATCCATACATAGGCTTTGTACTAGAATATGAAAATCTCTGAATAATTTTGTAATAAATGCATCCTAAATGAATAATATTTGTGTCTTTTAAAGGGAGGAGAGTTAATATTTAATAAATTTATTCTTGTCCAAAAAGGCAAGAAGGGCTTAGGCTACTGGTTACGGAAACATGCTAAAATGCAAGCAATGTGATAAATCTTTTTTAAGTTGTTTTTTGTATAAGTTAGCTCTAAACAGGATTGCTGAATAATTTCTGATAAATTGTACAGGAAATTGGCATCCTTTAAATCTTCTGAGGAACCAAATAGGAATAGAATATATTAGAATGAAACATGGTAGCAATTTATAATAAGCATCAAGGACACAAGATAAATTTATTTTAAACAAGGAAAGCTTATGAAATAATTAAACTATTTTTCTGACTAGGAAAAAACAATTTCTGTATAATCCTATAGAACCAACATATTCTTTGTTCATGGGAGTTGAATTTTATGAAGATTTAAATACCAAAGGAATTTGACAACTTATAATGTGTCTAATAAGGGAAAACCATATCTGCATAGAAATTGTAAAAGTGAAAATTTATTCACTCTGTTATATTTAGTCAATAGATACTCTGAAAGCCTGGGCTATGCTGGGTCCTGGTATATAAGATAACATCTGAGCCCTCAAAAACCTGCATTCAGCTTTGTCATGGAAATGTTCCACAAAATAACAACTGATCTTTTTTCAGCTCATCTAATCAAAATGTTTGCTCTGCTAAAATGCAATTGTTTTTGCTAATAAAGAGTTTCATGGGAATGCAACAGAGTTATAAGAACAGTTGTTTCGTGGAAAAGGAAGTATGAGGCCTTCAGTGTTTCAGACTCACTATATCAAAGTTTGTTCTTTTCCCTGAAAGATTTTAATAATAATGGGCATTAAGAAAGTAATAAAAATATGATTCTAAAACCCAAACATTACTGAACAAATCAAGCATTGATTATATCTCTCATTTGCTCAAGAGCTATTTGGTCTTGTCTTTTCCTACTGCCACCAGTTGTGTGGGTAGCTCAGATCTTACACATTATATATTCCCTTAATCATTTTAGCACTGCTGCAGTTATAAACACAGAGGCTGTATTTGGGTTTTGCACAGTGTTAGTTACTACTTGCCATTTCAGTATAAACAATCATAGTTCACCGTATTGAAAATCACATATGTTCTCTACTCCAAGCTGTAAAACTTTAACTTGCAAGAAAAAATCAAATACATGTACATGTACATATACATATACATATACATATATTTTTCATAGCATTTTTTAAGATCTGGAAAAAGACATTGCTCCATTCTTGTTGAACAACCACCGTATCCAGCCTTCCACCTGTGCATGCACATACACACGTACAAACACATCAAATCTATATTTTTCAATTTGCTAACTCAATTTCTGCTTTTGTCTTTATTATTCCCTTTCTTGAGTTTTCTTTTGGTTTTTCTTTTCCTAGTTTCTTGAGCTGGTTGTTTAATTTATTTCTTTCATTTTTTAAATTTTTACTGGTGAAAATGTGTTATGCATTTTCCTCTGATCCCCTCTTTAAATATATCCCAGAGTACTTGTACATGTCTAATTTCAATTTGTATTTCCTGGTGAAAAGGCCTTTTGATTTTTTTTATTGTCTTAATAATTTCTAGTTACATTGCATTGGAATCACAGAGTATTATTTGTAGTATTTCTACTTTATAGAACTTATTGATGTTTTCTTAGTGAACTAGTATATGAAAAACTTTGTGAATGTTTCATGAGCACCTAAGTAGAAAGTATATTTTCTATCACCAGGATCTAAAATTTGTTCTATATTTTGTTTGTTTATCCACTTGATCTGTCTTGATTTGAGAGTGGTGTATTAAAGTCTCTTATTATTTCCCCTTTAATCCTCTGTAGTATAAATTCATAAAGGTGTTTGCTGTATTATTTGGTTCATAGGAATGCATAAATGTTATATGCTCATCCTGAATCATGGCATTTAGTGTTATCATTGTTATTGCTTTATGGTTTGAATACTGCTTTGTCTGATTTAAGATTCACTGCCCCTCTTTTCTTATTGTTTACATTTGCCTCATTCTCTTTTATCTTGCAGAGGCCTAAGATTTCCCCTTTTGCTTTTCTCCTTTCTATCTAATTGCCAAAAGGTGCTTCTCCCTTACTTCTGGCACATTCTTCCCCAGAAACTACACTCTCAAGGACTGACATTTCAAATAGTATGTAATTTAAACTCCTTTCTTGCCATCCATTCTCTGATCTACCAGAACACTTTCTAAATATTTTCTGACAGTGGTTTTAGCTCAACTTTAGTCCCTAGTCACTAGTTACTTTAGTCATCCCTAATCCCTAGTTCTCCTCTTGTTCCTTCTCTGTAGTTTTCCTCAGAATGATCCTGCTTGATCTTAGTCTGTGGCATGTTTGGACCATAAGATAGCATTTGCTGGGGAATGATTATTTTTTCTTTTCTTTCTTTTTTTTGTTTACAATTATTTTGAATGTCAGCCATACTCTCTCTTCAAGTTATGCTGAGTATATCATTCTTACGTAGTTTTATTTGTTGTTCTTATTTTTCTGTGTTATTTTGGAGAAAATACTAGAAGATATAGACCTGGTTGCCACTTGTGTCTTCACCTACCCCGTTCACTTATCTTTTTCATGAGAAACCAGAGTTCAAACATTCCCTACAGGGAGTAGCAAGAAGGCATTACCCAATGTTTCTTTGTCTGTACTTAACAATATCTAGTATTTATAGGGTACCACTGCATAGCTAGGTCCAAGATAAATTTACCTTAATATTCTCCTAATTAGAAATGCCTTCATTTGTGCCCTTAAAAATACTCTCCCAAGAGTAAGGAAACAAATTGCTGAGTCTTTAATAAGCAGACCTCCTATCTTCAATATGCCCAAAGTACCAACATATATAACTTCAGGGTTATGATCTTCTAAATGCCTTTCTCATTAATAACAAACACATTCAGTAGCAAAGAATGTCGCTTCATCATGGAAGTCCAAACCTGGAAGAGGTCTTAGAGCTGACCTGGTAAAAGTTGAAAATATAAACCTAAGCAGATAAAACAACTTTTTCAATTTGTAATGATTCTGGCTTCATGCATCATTACAAGAAGCCAGATTTCCTCAGTCTCGTGCTCTGTATTGTATGCTCTAATGCAAAGCTTGTATGAGAAAATGCTTAGACAGTATCGGAAGCTAGAGCCTGAACAGAAAACTCAGAATCTATGTACTTCCCATAAGTTGTTCTTCTGCCAACCAGAGTTTCTGATTACCACTGAGAACACAATAATAACATTATTATTAATAATATTATTAATAAGTTTACCAACTTATTAATAATAATAAATGAATAAAGTTGAATAAAGTTGATCTTATTAAATAATAAAAACGAATAAATTTGATCTTTACACCAACCAGCAAACATACGGTTTCCAGGAAATTTTATGAAATGTTAAAAATGATTACCAACCTAACTGTCTACCTTTATAGATCTATCAGACTCTGTGGCTGTCAGGATGGAAACCCATTAAGAAGCTGTTTTTTATCTCCCTTTTATCTAGGACATTCTTTGTCTTTCAAATAGTATATATCAAATCATGAAGTTATGCAACAGAAGCCTGTGAAAACTGACGTTATTATAAATATGCTAATTGATAATAAGGAATTTGGCTTTTGCTATATTCATAAAGATCCCTTTTCCTTCCATCATATAAGCAATGAGTAAATTTATGTATATGAGGGCAGAGTAAAGACTGGTCCATGATCTGATTCAGCTTTCAAATTCTTGAGCCTCTTTTTAACATAGTCTTCAAATCGGAGATGAAATAAAGAGATTAGTTTTGCTAGAAACACTTGTTCTTATTTGTCACCACTATCGCCCATGGGTATTACATGTATTGGTGCACACTGCTTTGTTTTAGAAGGGAAGAAGGTAAAAGTCTTTATAAACTGGTTTTCACGTAAGTGATATTTTCTCATGCTGACAGCATCAATTTTCTATTGATACACTTATGAGTTTTCATGAACAGTTGAATGCAAATGTGACACTAACCCTGAATGAAGCATGGCTTTCCTCTTAGGGCATTTGATACTGAAACAATGGCAAGTCATAAACCCCTCACCAATGTCATATTTTCACAGTGAAGTTTCTCATTGCACCAACTACTTTTGACCTCTCAACCAAAAGACCATCAATTACCCAGCTTAGAGGTGGAATACAGGGAACCAGCAGGATCATTTGGCTGTCACCCAGCTAACATCCTATCATAGGTTGAAAAGCAATTTATCCAATATTTCAAATGGCAAGGAAAATTCTTTATTAGCTTTTGGATAGGTTTGCCTTTCAATCAGATGATTTGAATAGCTTCTGTGGTAGGAAAGATGCTGCCCTCAGATAATGATTTTGCCTTTCACATCATCATTAATGCTTTGGGCCTCAAGGGGAAGTCACCGTGCCTTTTATGAAGGTCGAAGCATTTTATAACCTTAATAAAGACTCATAGCCCCAGGAACAGCAAGTGTGAGCAAGTGTGGGAGAATGACTGAATAAAAATATAATTAAATTGCCACATTAGACCACATCAGCTGAAGGATTTCAGATGCAATCAACAGTTAAAGAATGCAATGGAGAAAAAAAAAAAGAAGAAAAAAAAAGAAGAGTGCAATGGCTCCTCAAACTATAGTGCTATTCAAAACTACGTACAAACTAAAACTAGCATTAGTCAAAGAAAAGTGAGATAAATTATCTTTTCCTTCTTTCTGGAAGAGCTTTTTCTAAAATTGCAGATTTAATTGCTAAAGCATTTTACATGGATCCTCTACAGAGGTAGATTTGAATTCAAAACAATAGTCATGGGGTTTTTAGTTATTGTAATTACATTCCTATGTAGAGTTTATGTTGCTTTATTTTGAAGTGTTAAATGACTTCAAGATAATAAACAAGAGTGATTATGAGAACTACTTCATCTACCACTCTGTCCCATATATCACTAATAAATGACAGCTTCTCATGGATTATTTAAGGGTGCTCTCCATGGAAATCATCTCAACTTCTAGATTCAATGAACCTATTTTCGGTTTTCTTATACTTCTACTCCTTCTTTCTGGCATAGTTCACTGGTTACTCTTATATTCACAAGAACTGAGAAGGAAAACAGGGTCTGCTATGCTTAGCAGTGGGATAGAATAATATTTCATTTTCCTTGACCTTCACAGAAACCTTTAGAAGAAGGAATTATTATTCCTGTTCATAGGCGATGGATCAGAAAGGTTAAATAATTTTGCAAGATCATAATACTGATGAGCATCAGAGCTGAGTTCTTCTGAATTCTTGCTGGCTCTCAAGCGCAGCAAACCATATTGGCTCCCTCTGCAATAGAAGAGCAGACCAGGAGGCTAGAACAACCACCTGGAGTAGGATAGTGATTGGTTGTCTGAAATGCTTCTCAGATTGGGAAAATAATCTCACCTGAGTGCTGGTTCTGAGCATGAGTAGTGGGAGCCTGGTGTGCCAGGCTGAACTGGAGGCAAATAAAGCTCAGTTTTAATTTAGCAGCTTAAAGTAGAATGCTGAATAGTCAGCCTTGCAGAGTGGCAACCGGCTAGAAGGCCACTGGGCTTCCTATGAGATTATTCCATTCACTATAGGAAAGATTTGATTCTTCAACTTTATGTGTCCGCTACCCCGTGAACTTGTTCTCTGGGAGGCCAGGACATGACTCTGTCTTTTACTGTCTCCCAAGTAGCCAGAAGAATGTCTGCTAAATAGTACGTTCTCAATAGTAAATGAAGGTGATCAAAATTCAAGCTAGTTAGAGGACAGAAGTCAGGTTTAGGGTCCAGACACCCACCCCACACCCAAGGCCATGGCATCTGGGTATAGGCAGCACCCAACATCAGTGCCACATTCATATGCCCAAGAATCCCAGTATTTAAGAACAGCCATCATTAACTTTAACTTCTTCATTGAGGTCTGCCACATCAATATTCTTTCTTTTAGAATAAGAGCTGCACTTGAGCTGGCCAGACTTGCAGTGCAGAAGCAGAAAGTCATTTAATTGTTTGAGGTTTCATCTATACATTTCCACGGCATTTGCAACTTGTGTCTATAGCCGCCACTAACACATACTTTTTGCTGACCATTCCTGGGTCCTTAGCTGGCACTATATGTCAGCTACGGTGCTAAAATGTCATTATCCACTTATTTTAACATTCATTCATTCATTACTTTGTTCTCAAATATTTATTAATTCATAGTATGTACCAGGCAATGGTGATAAAATAGTTAACTTAATAACCATCATAGAGTATACCAACAGGCAGGAAAACAGAGCTGTGCAATGGCTTAAAATTATATGTGAAAAGGTTATCATATGAAAAATAGAGAATGGTAGGAAATTACATATGTCGTATCCCTAATTATTTTGCCAGAATAATCTTGGCATCTCCTCCCTTTCTTGAAGTCTTCTTGTTATCAGATACATCAAATGGATGTTTGCAAGGAACTCCTTCAACACAGGACACGCCACTTAAGTCTCAGCATCAGAAGACCTGCTCCTTGGATCAGCTGGTTTGCTTCATGGACACTGTGAATATTAAGCAGATCTGTATTCCCTCTTTACTGTCACCAGAAAGACAATTAAAATTTGATGTGCAACCTCTGATTTGTGATTAGATGTACTAATTTCATCCCTTCTGATCTTGTTTTCCATTTGTCTCATTTTTTCAACTACTTATTTTATTCTCTTATGCTTTCTCAATTACTTCAGATCATGATTGGAATGGGATAGAGTATAAATAGACATTTTATCCCAAAAACACTCCTATTACCTGTCAGGCATCTGGCAACTTTGTACATAAGCAAATTTTCTCACAATTTTTTTTTCCCTTCCTGGACAATTAGGCTGAGAAAGAGATTGGAATTTCCTTTTAAAAGGTAAGAGTTTGAGAGGCTTGGAGGTATTACTTCTACTTGAATCAAGTAGGACATAGGTAGAAAGATACAATTATGCATTGATTTATTCATTCACACCTCATTCATTCACCTCTTATTTACTATGGACCCATTCTGTGCCAGTCACTGTTTTAAGCACTGCAGGATTAAATGGTACCAAAAAAAATACTAAATACTTGCTTTCATGGAGATTAAATTCTAGAATAAAAAACAAGCAAACAAACAATAAATATATACTATATCCTGAGATGAGAAGTATTATGAACAAGACGATGCAGGGGAGAGGGATAGAGATGGATAGGTTGCTGTTTTATACAAGAAGGCCAGAGAATCCCTGATAAGAAATCTAAATAATATAAGAAAACGGTCCTGAGGTTTTCTGGGAAAGAACCTTCCAGACAAAGGGAAACATGATTGCAAAGATCCTAAAATAGGAGTTGTGTTGACAAGTTTGAAGAATACAGAGAAGGCCACCATGGCTGTAGTAGAATGATGGCGGTTAATAGAAAACGAGGTTAGAGATGTACGAATCTTTCAGATTACTATATGGAGCAAGGGTGGAAACAGAGTGACTATTTCGGAGGCTTTTTGAAACAAGCCAGGAAAGCAATGATGTTGGCTTCGACTGAGCAGCAACGGTGGAGGTGATATGAAATAATCAAATTGGAGAGAGATTTTGAAGGCAAAGCTAAAAAGTTTTGTTAATAGATTTGGTGGTGGAAGTGAGCAGCCAGATTTCCAATCTGTTAAGAGGAAACAGGCAGAGCACTAATCAAATTGAATAGGTTGAGGAAGATTAGGGTGAAGAAGTACATGTCACACAAGGGTGGATCCAGAAAAGAGATGAGGGTTTGAAATAAAGCCAAGAATAAGGAGGGAGCAGGTGAAGAATCGATTACAGAAAAGTAATCGCAAGATCGAGAAAAGCCTTCATGTGTCCCCTTGGGAGATGGGGGTACAAGAAGTAAGTGCTTATTGCCAGTGATCAGGAACTACCCCAACTGCAGAACCAGCTCTTGCCCCATCACTACCTTGTATTAAATATAGGCACATCATTAAAAGCATATCCACAAAAATCTGGCTTTGGACCGGCCTTATTGGCAAAGCTGGCTTACAAAGACTTCCTTAAGTAACCCTGGAGCAAAGTGATTATCACTAATGTAATTTCCCTTATGTGGATTCCAGAGTTGACCAGTCTTAGAGTGAATATTCTTCTGAAGTTAATTTTTTTATGTGTATTTGTGTGTTTCTCCATGATTGTGATTATATTTTCATCTGTGTATTTGTTCTGATATTTCCAATTACAGTGGACATTTTTAAGCAGTGATAAGTTTGGGATCTCTCCCTACCTTTCAAACTTTCACTCCCTCCGGCACCAGCCAAAATCTTGTTACCCCAAGATGGAGCTCATTTAGGGTTGTGAGCCAGTCTTGTTCTCCAAGGCCACAGGCATTATTTCACTGACAACTGTCTACTTTCTTATAAAGCAGGATTTAGCTAACAACAATGCTAATGGTTTGGATATATCAGGGATCTTGTTTATGTGGCTAGATGCAAACTCTTTTAACAAGAAAACATTATTTGCTTTTGTGCTGCATTATAACAAATGATTCACCCCAACCTAGAATATTAAAATCCCCTCTTTCTAACTCTGCAAACAAGATGTTTTAAAAATTGGTACAGGCTATTTTTCTCTCTTGCTTGAGGAAAGGAGGGTTTTTTGTTTTTGTTTTTTCCTTTTTTCTTTTCTTTTTTTTTAAAACTTTTTTAGCCACAAATGATGTAGATGAAAAAAGAACTGGAACTCATGGAGAACAGCGGGGAGGAGGAAGAATGTAATGGAAGAGTGAAATTATACCTATGGGGAATGATGTTCTCATGCCTGACTTACTGGAAGCAGGAAAATGAATGAGCAAGATCCCCAAGTTGGAACTATGTTTAGTAAGTATATCCATTCATTTAAAGAAAAATTCTCACTCTATGATATAATGAAGTGTAGCATTTGTTGTTATTTTTAAAAATCTTAAAACATAAAACAGGCATTTATTTTTCTTGAGAGTCTATGTCTGAATTCAATACGTGCTACAGGTGGGAGGTTGTATGTTATAAAGCACTAAAGACCAACAAATATGGTTTGAAAATCAAACCTAGATTAGAAGAAATCTAAGTCTGATGACTTAGATTTTTATTTTAATGGTAAAAAAAGTAATGAGAGTCCAATTTTCTTCCATAATGTATACATTTTAGGTATAAACAAGTGCTGGCCATAGGTCTTCACTAGTTTCCAAACCAAATTTATCATTATTAGAAGTTTTATGGGGACATGAAAAATAACAATTGTTAATAATTCCTACTTATAGAAATAGAAAAGTGGGCAAAGATCATGATGAAACAATTCGCAAAAGTAAAACAATGCAAATTTCCGTTACATAAATAAGGAAATGTTCACTTTATGAATATGACAAATGAAAACAATGTTATTATTTTTCATGTATCAAAAGATCTTTTAACACTTATCATATCCAAGTTGACAAGGTGTTTTTATAATGAAATAAATGGGCTTTCTCATACATTGACTAAATTGATAAATTAGCATTTCCAGGAAAGAATTTTGGCTATATGTGCTGTAACATTGTGGAATTTGATGTAATTATGAATTCCAAAAATATAATTGGATCATGCCTGTAATCTGATCTGTTAATCTGGGCATGATTGAATTATGATTAGGGCGTTGCCTGGGCCATGTCAGTCAGTAGGGCGTTGAGCCCCACCCCCTGGTGGTTGGGGAATTGAATATAAAAGGCAAGGCAAAGAATAGAGTTGAAGCAGTCTTTTGAGAAGCAGTTTTGATGTTGGAAAGAAGGCCCCAGGAGAAGCGAAGCAAGCCATTTGCCTGATCGTCTACAGCTGACCTTGTGGAGGAACCAGGAGCTAAGCCCGGAGAGAAACACAGCCCCGGGAAGAGAGGAACCCCAGAAGCCTGAACCCTGGCAAACGCCGGCAGCTGTCTTGCTCTAACACGTGGCAAAGGACTGTGGTGAGAGAAGAAACTTAATGCTTTATGGCCTGGTAACTGTGGACTTCTACCCCAAATAAATACCCTTTATAAAGACCAACCCATTTTTTTTTGGTATTTCACATTAGCACCCCTTTGGCTGACTAATACATGTGCCAAAAGCACTAAATATGTGGAAATATTTTGATCCAGATATTTCACATCTAGGGATTTACCCTAAGAAAATAAACAGTGATTTATAGACTGGTTTAGAGTTATGTTTATCAAAGTGTTAATTGTACTAATAAAATATTATTAAAAATATAAATATTCAAGAATAAGGAATATTTCAACAAATTATGTTATGTAGAGATTAAGTATATTTTGACTATGCCATAAGAAACAATTTAACACAACAAGGAGGAAAACAACAGTATACCAATAATGTATATAGAGCAGGTTTCCAAGTTTATAAAATTACGTTAAATTAGTAATTGTGATATAGGATTAAAAGGATGAATGGATATTCACCAAAATATTAGCTGTGGTTTCTTTGGTAAGATTTTGGGTGACTTTATATAAATTTTCTTATGCATATTTTTCTCTAAACTCTATTGTAAGCCAGGGAGATAGTGATCAGATTTTAACAATCTTGTTTTCTGTACACTGTGGGTGTTTAGTAGCAGTTGTATAAGTGAAACCAGAAATAAAAACAGGCAAAAGTAGCCATTAAAATATCTCCAGAGCCCATCCTTGTGGAGACAGCCACAGTGACAATTCTGTAGAGAACGCATGAGTGACCGAGGGAAGCAGAGTGAATACTTGCCCTTGTGAAATAACCATGATATTTTGCAAAAGTAATGCAAAGCCATGAAAATGTCTGCTTCCATGGGCTGACATGAAAAATCCACATGCATACAAACTCCTCAAATTAAAATTTGTCTACTTTGCTGAAGACTGTCAGTCTCTGCTGAGAACTCACCCACATTTCACCCAATTAGCCCCGTGTTTCCTCCAGGACATAAGCTCATGATGCTTATGTATATTTGCATGTGAACAGTAAGAACATTATTTTCTAGATGGCTGTTGATGATATGACTTTACAGAGAATTTGCACTCTCTTCATGCCTTGTCATCCCTTTCTCTATGCTTTTGTTCATTTGCTTATTACTCATAAGGTGAACCTTTATTTTCTCTTCTCATGCAAGTCTCTTACCTTCTCCAAGATCCAAATTAAGTCACACTTTGTCCATGAAAACTTCCTTTATTCAACAGTCCTTATTACCTCTCCCTTAATCACTTAAAGCACTACACAATTTAAAAATTGATCACAGAGTAATTTTTTTTTTCCATTTTCTTTCTAACTAGTCTGGAAGTATTAAAAGGCAGGAGTCTTGGGGTACAATAGTGATGTTTTTCTCCCAAATGCCTAACACAGTGCTGATCACACTCAGTGAAGCCTAATTGAGTGGTTTCCAAAAATGTTTGAAGTAAGTCAATGTTCCTACAGGAGGATTTTATCAAAATAATTCAGTGCATTGGGTACCATGAGATGTTTTTTAAAGAAATATGCCTAAGGAATGTAAAAGAGCTTGGACCAGATGGGTGCTCATTTCAATATGGCTGGGGAACATTTCCAATGCTGAAGGACTACTTCTTTCCACCTCCTCCTGTGTAAACTCTGGCTTGTCAAACACACCTCAATTATTTAACAGCCCCTGCCTGGCATGGAACCAGAAGAAATTGGCTCATTAATGTTCCATTCCAGCACACACTTTCCAAAAGCCTTTAAGAAACTCATGAATATTTTATTGTCCCCATCAGTGTCACAAAGATGGCACCACTATCTAGGAAGCCAAATGCTACTTGCTAGGTTTGTTTCTCTGAGCTACTTATATCCAAACAGGGTGTGTTCCTCTACCAATCATTCTATGAATTCATACACATTAACAGGTAACATATATGTGAAGTAGAATCTGAAGGAGGGCAATCAATAGAAGAAAGCATTTAGAGGCCTTTTCTCTTTAAGAGTAGATATCTGCTTCAGGCTGGGTATATACACTCAGTCAGAGCTTAGGAGAGAGTAGAAAAGTTTATTCTTATTTCTTAGTGATACTTATTAAAAAGTAAAAAAGTTGAGGGAGATCAATCTGGCCATAGAAGATGTTT
>JAQZBX010013451.1:0-39856 GCA_029593785.1 Cabassous unicinctus | reverse complement strand
GCGATGAAGCATGGGTGTTAGGAACCATTACACGATTAGTACACGGATTATTATCAAACCATCAGAAAATATAGTAAAAGGGTTAGTGGGAGGCGGAAGAGTAGAAGGAGGAGCAGGGTTCCAGGAATCTTTAGCAGAAGTTTTCTTAACTATAGCTCTGTCCACAGGATTAGTTTTCTGTTCCTTAGGTACGGTAGGATACAAAGGCTGGACAGAAAAAGTGGCTGGCTGATTTGAAAAACTAATGCTAGTTCCCTTAGTACGGCAGAAAACAGAATCCTCCTCATCAGAAGTGCAACCTTCTGAAACTTCAAAACTCCCTTCCTTTAAAACAGGCTGTTGAGTGCTATCATCAACACCTTTTGTATGAATAACATTTTCATCATCCTCTTCTTCAGATTGAAGAGGATCTAAAGCAGCGGCTATTTGATGACAGAGAGCCCATACTTTTTGATAAGCTCGCTGCAAGGATTTCATTACTAGTTTCCATTGTTTCAAATTTAATACATTCCACCCTTGCGGCTGAAACCAGTAACAATGTTTCTGTACAAGAGAAAAGAGTTCTAGTAACTCGTGGGTCGTCACAGATACCCCTGTATTCTTTAACAGGGTCTTTAAAACCTCGGAATATTCCTTAACTCTAGTCGACTGATTTCCCATTACCCTGACAATCCAGATTATTTGACTCACCATAAAAGATTCAAGGACCGTCCGACCCAGCAACAAGTCCTTAGTTCCACAGCACTGATCCAGAGAAAAAGACAATAAGAAAAGACTAGTTGGGCCCCACGTTGGGCGACTTCTGTTGTAATTCAACATGGAGGTAGACGGTGCAGGGAATGATCCAAAGAAAGATTGGGATCAGGGGACCTCACACCATGAGGAATGCAGGCAAGTTTATTTAGATTGAAGCTGCTTTTTATACTACAAAGCTGATAACAAAAGTAGGGAGTTCTTCACTAGTTTCTCAGCTTGGTGCGTGAGAGCGCTACCTGTTTGTGAGTTCCCAGACAAACTTTCCTGGGAACTTAGACAATAACATCTGTGTGGGGAGTTCATTCTGCTCTGGCTCCTCCCACTGATATCTGCAGTATGCAGTGTCCTTGGAGACATTTACTCTCTGCCAGCAAGCATGCCTTTTGGATGCTTAGCCCTTTATGCTCTGACTCTCAGCATCTTCTCCAACAGCCTACCACTTCAGTTAACTGTTTTATGGGTCTTTTGGTCTGTGGAATGTTGGAACATCTATGCAAACTAAAAGACAAATTGCTGCATCTTGTAAACTCTATCAAAAAGATGGTCGTAGTACTTGACAGACCTGTAGAGTTATGGAGGTAACCTATTCCATTCTCAGGAGTACTGTTCTCAGCCATACACAGGTGACATGGAAATCTCCCTGCTTTGAGTGGCACTTAAAGTGGGAAAGGCTGTACCACAGTCTGCTTTGCATCCCTGCACCTAGACCACATAATACAGCAGAGGTTATGCTGTTAGTGTTGTCAGTGATGGGAAAAGTTGCTGTGTAGTGTTCATGGCAAAGCCCAAGAGAATCTATCTAGCAGGCCCCTGGGGTTCTGAATCAAGGCCATGCCATGCACAGTAGAGAGTTATGTGACTTTTAAGAAACAGCTTCTCCAATGTTTTGGGGTCCTGTTAAATTTTTTATGTTTAAGCATGAGACACCAACTAAGCTTACTTCTGGATTTACCCATTAAGAGCTAGGTTCATCAGAGCTTCAGTTTCTAAGTCATATTGAGCCAACAGATGGAAATAGCACATTTAAGTTCAATTTTAATGGAACCAGAGGACCCCAGAAGGCTGCAAGAATGGATATCTCAAACCCCCAATGACATCAAGCACTCTTGTACCTGCATTGATACCCCACTTATACCTATGGCCATATCTCTATTCTTTATGACTAGTTGAAGAGAAGGAAATATCCTCAGAAAGATTTATGGCTGTATCTGCTGGATGTGGGTATAAGGTGAAAAGATATTCAATGGTATTTTTTAAATGAGGTAGATAGGGGAAATTCTTCCTAATAAATGGTACTGGGAGTGTGATAACTGGTTATTTTTTTGTGTGTTAGAAGATGTGGCCTGATGAGAAAATATAAATAACTGGCCCTGGCCAATAGAATAGTTGTTCTTCAAGTAAAAGGAGTGAAATATCAGCACGGGTGGTATCATGTAGATACATGTGGATGGACATATTGTTACGTACATGGAGTTGAAAGACTTTTGCATCACCTAATAACACCCACCAGAAAGCAATCACCATTGAAGATTCACTAAAACCCAAGTGAATAAAATGCCTTAGTCAGATGTCAATAGTCAGTTTTCATCACCAGCCATGCAGGAATAAAAGGATATGCACACAAATGAAGGTTTCACGGTGGCAGAGATGGAAGCTATCCATGGGTACAACAGCCTGGCACTCACTTTCTTAGGCTGATGCAGCTATTGCTTCTCCTGAATGTCTAGAATGCCAGCAACTGAGAACAATACTCAGGGCCTGATGTGGGATTAATCCTCCAGGGGTCCAGCCAACTAACTGCTTGGCATGAATTTTATGACATATGCAAGTATTGTACAAGTATGAATTCTACCCCAACATAAGCACATGTCCAGGACACTACTTCAGAGTGATGGAATTATAGGCGTGGGCCTCTGAATGAATCAATGGGTTGTATTAAATACTACTCCATCCAGAAGCATCTCAGGCCAGCCCTAAGGTCCCCATTCATCCAAGCAACTGTCCTATAAAGCATCTGCTCTGAGATTCAAGAATCTGGTTATGCTACTGCTTTCACCATTCTTAGGGTTGTAGTTAATTTTTGCAGTCATTAGTTTTTAGTCTCACCATGAAGCTTTTCTTTCCACCTTGAAATAACTATATAGCTAATTCTGTATGAAATATCTTCTGTATGAAATTCATAGTATGCTGTCTCTTTTTCTGACTGGATCTTGTTTGATAAAGGGGGCACAATTTAAGTCACACTGATGATCATAGATGGAGTTGTGCTGAGAATCATAAGAAAATTCTCAATTCAGTTTGGGTCAATTTGAGTTAGAGGCATCTATAAAACATAAAATAGAAGTTTAGGAGGCAGAGTTCCATACTATACATACAGACCAGAGACCATCTCACACTTTGTCAACTTTGACTCCCAGGGGACATTACAAAATGCCTGACCTTAAGGTCCAGAAACTTTGATTTTCACAATAGTGGATAGTGGTGTGGGCAGTAATACTGATATCTAATGTGTGGAGGCCAGGTATGCTTGCATCATATAATATATATGTAACTCGGAAGATGAGAAAGGTAAGAGGTGCTAAGACTTATCTGGCTCTTTTCATATTCCAGGTATAGTCCAAATATTTTTGTGTGTGTGTGTGAATTTGTTTAATCTCCAATACCACCCTATGAGATAGCTCTTTTTTAGCTTCATTTTATATATGAGAGTAAAAGTTTCTTGTCTAAAATCTCATGAAGTGGAAATGTGTATATTAAATGCAGTTTCTTGAGAGCCTCTTCTTTTAACTACTTCATTATGTCACTTTATTAAGTTGTAATCCATAAGCACATACAGTGTTAAAGCAATGACATAATATTTTATTCATGTACTCCCAGAGTCTTGTAAGAAAGTACTAGAAATGAGAAGTCAGTATGTCCTTGGAAATTCTTTAAGAGCTGTGGTTAGGATCAAGGTGATACTGAGGGGAGAAGCAAAGGGGCCAACACTGGGCATTAGGAATTCTTCATGTAAAATAGAAGCTGAGTAGAACACTGAGTCCCAGAGTTTCCAATAGTAGGTCTGTAACTCAGGATGTAAACATAGGCTCAGTAATTTCTACCCTCAAGAGACTCATCAAACTTGGGAAATCATGTGGGAGAAGATAATTCTCTGTACTTCTGATTAATTTCCCCAGAACAATATGTCATGAGGTTGATTCCCATTTAAACTAGCTGATTGTTTGGGAGGTTGATATAAGGGTGCTGTTTTCCACTCTGCAACTGAGGAAGACCTTCTGGACGAATTCTCAAGTAGAAATCATGGCATTATCCCAAGAATACCTCTTGTAGCATGTTGAAGACTGAGGATAGCTAGTGCCTCCTTCAGCATTAGAGACTTTGTCCCCCACAAGAGAATGGGGAGGAAGGATCATTAAGGCCCAGCATCAGTGAAGTCTCCATGCAAAGAATAATCGCTGACTTACTAATTTCCTTCCACACACAACTACATAAGTCAAGGATTCTGGGGGAGCCCTCCAGATCTTGATGTGAGACTGGGAGGAGCCTGTGTTAGAAGGAGGAAATGCTGAAACATTAGAGGTCTACCAGGACTCTCTTTGCATAGTGACCCACAAGCTGAGAGGGGAAAGTCGAAGAGGGAAGGACAATCTGCACACTCAGGCCTGGGGAATTTCCTCAAGAAATCTGGCTCCTGGGTGCCTTGCTGTAGGTCTTCAGACAACTTTCTTCTTGCAAACCAGAAGATTCAGATCTCCCTCTGCAGACAAAGTTTGACGGTCATCTCTAATGTCACCTTTACACCTGCTCAGGCCCATGAGGTAATGGCTGTGGAGAATTACTCTTCTGTGACTTAATTTATCCTAATGGGGTTAACTGACCAACCTGAACTCCAGCTGCTCATAATTTTTCCGTTGCTGGTGAACTATGTGGTAAAGTGGTGGGGAACTTATGCTTAATTAGTCTTATTTGCCTCAATTCTCACCTTTATATCCCCATGTACTTTTTCCTTGTCAATCTGTCCTTCATTGATTTCTGCTATTAATTTGTCTTTATACCCAAAATGCTGATGAGCTTTAATTCAGAGAGAAACATCATCTCCTTTGCAGGATGAATGACTCAGTTATTTGTCTTCTATTTCTTTGTCAAATCTGAGTGCTATGTGCTGACAGCCATGTCCCATGATCACTACATGGCCATCTTTAATCCCCTGCTCCACACGGTCACCATGTCCCCTCAGGTATGTTCTCTGCTGATCTCTGCTTTATACATGATGGGCTTTGCTGGTGCTATGGCTCACACAGGATGCATGATGAGGCTGATATTCTGTGATTCTAATGTCATCAACCTCTACATGTGTGACATCTTCCCCCTGCTCCAGCTCTCCTGCAACAACACGTATGCCAATTAGCTTGTGGCTTCTGTTCTTATGGGCACAAATATCATAGTATCTAGCCTCATTACCTGTATCTCCTATGCTCTGATTCTTTTCAATAGCCTTCATATGTCTTCAGCTAAGGGCTGGTCCCAAGCCTTCAGCATCTGTTGCTCCCACCTATTAATTGTTGGTCTTTTCTATGGATTTGGGCTGCCCACTTATGTCAAGCCATCATCTTCTGTATTATTGGGACAGGAGAGGTTTTTCTCAGTGTTTTATACCAATGTGGTGCCCATGCTGAACCCCATTGTCTATAGCCTGAGAAACCAGGATATCAAAATTGCTCTGAAGAAAACCCTGAAGAGAATAAGAAATGGAACAAAACCAGTGGTGCCACCTTAGTCCCTGCCTCCATGGCTGTGTCTTTTTCTGCTCTTCCTGCTGCTCCTCATCTTTTCCATGCTACTCTACTTTTGCATCTCTTCTTTCTTCTAAAGTCTTCTTTGAAGAATTTTCAGTCTAACTTTTTCCCACTTTTCAGTATAGCCATTTATTCTTTCAATACGTACATTTTATTTCTCCATTTGTTTCTTAAAGAAAAAGTTATTTGTGGCTCATAATGAAAGACCAGTTTCCTCCTCCTGTTCTGTATGTAAGGAAATGGTTATATGACTTGATCAAGGTTCCACAGCTAATGTTGCAGAACCCAGTGATGGGATGAAGGAAAGAAAGGAGGTTGTGACAGAAGGGAGTGACCTCTGGAGCACAGTTTCAGAATGAAACTGAAGATTGTCATGGGAATGTCACCCTCAGCCAAAATGACTGTAGCAGAAAGGCTATTGACAAGGCTTTCATGCCAAACTCCACACATGCACATGTCATTAGAGAGGTTTGATTTCAGAGAGGGCCAAACCATAAAGTAACATTTAATCACAATTTTTAAAATAATAGTGATCACCATCACCTGTGATGGTGAGGCTGAGGCATTTGGGGAAAAGCATCCCTGGTGAGGCATGTCCCCATTTTCACAGTAGTATGTAGACTTTAAAAAGCATATTAGAGGGTGTATAAGGGTTATGGGGGTTTTCCTTTTGGAGTAATGAAAAAATTGTAAAGTTGACTGAGGTGAAGACACCACAACTCTGTGATGAAAATGAGAGCCACTGAGCATACACTTTGAATGGATTGTACAATGTATGTTACTGTATAACACAGGAAATCTAGTGGTGGAAGATGGACCATGGTTAACAGGACCAATATGAGAACATTCTCTTATCAATGATAACAATATATCTAATACTAATACAGGGTATTAATAATATGGTAGGTTTGGGGAAAATACACCAATATAAGTTATGGAATATAGTTAGTAGAAATATTTTGACAGTGCTCTTTCATAGTTTGTAAAATGTTTCAGGGAAATGCAAGGTGGTGGTGGTGGGTTGATGTATGGGAGACTTGTATAATGATATGCATGTTTGTTTTGTACATTAACAAATTTTGCCATACACTTATTTTTATGTATGTTCATGTATGAAATAATTCAATAAAATTTTACTTAAATATTTGCTGTTATTTTAATTTTGTAGAAAACAAAATTTAGTTATTCATAATTTAAAATGTTAGAAAATAAGGCTGTACAAACTCTTGTTTTGTGTGATGCACTACTTTCAGCTTGATTAGAGACAATGCCTCTCAAAGGATTTATACAAAATGCGACATAGTTATGTCTGTCTGTAATTTTTATGTTCATCAGTGGTATCATGAGTTTTGAAAAGTTTGGTTTCTAAAATCATCGTAAAATATAATGCCTGTTAAAAAACATTACATAAGTCTGATTATAATCATATCTGAGAGCAAAGCACCAGATAGTTATATGTGTTATAATATTTATCTCAGTATCATAACTCTGACTCCTTAAACAGAATCTGAATGCATAGTATCTGCTTCCATCCTTCTTTTGGCTATACCCACTAAATTGCCTGATAAAATAGCTTAAAATTAATTTCGATATTTCTCTAAAGGACATTCTAAATTGCAAAGTTCAATAAAGATATAAAAATAAGTATATATCGTTAGTGTCTAAATTCTTGGTACACAGCTGAAAATATCATATGAATCACATCCATGGCACACTTGTGATCTGAGGGCTGCATCATACTTACAAGCACTCCCTGGTGGATTGTGAGTAGGCAAAAGCCTGACTCAGTTCTTTGAAGTCAGAAGGTTTATTTCATAGTTTGCACTTAAATTCTTGCATTGGACTAGCAAAGCTCATCATTTCAATTTTTTACATCAAAATCACACTTTAAAATGTTTATAACTAAATTGTTTATGTTTGCATGTTGCTTTTTTTTAAGTTAACATAAGAACTAGATACAAAAAGTTTGGAATATATAAGCTTATTTATAGCTATTGAATGTTGGAAATTTTGTGTCTGTAATTTGGTGAACTTCTTAAGAGCCATGGATCTTGCCACATATTTATTTTCCTCTTGTTATATCATAGATACACCATAAAATTTTAAACTGTAAAGTGTTTTAGTCATTCCCATATTAACACATATCAAAGGCATATAAACCATTTTTTTTACATAGAAGCTTAACATTAATTGTAACTTTTTCCTGAGCCAATCAGGAATAAAGGTACAGTTGGAGTTCAAGCCATATTCCTCTGGAAAATTTTAACCCATAAAAGGGCTTCTGGGAGTTGAAGACAGGAGGAGGTCTAATATGATATTGTTTTTCTTCCAAAAATATTGTGCACTAAGACAACAAGGCAGTCACCTCCCCATTAAACAGCTAAAGCAAGAGCTGCTCCATCACCTGAACATCAGCTGCCACAGCCATGCTTAGAGGTGGGAAGCACCCATGTTGGCAAGTGCCCTTGGGGCTGCCAAGGGGCCCCAGGAGCAATGTGTGCAGCCTTAGTGCTGCAGTCTAGGGTTGGGAGCCAGGCCGTGGATCCTGATGGTTCTTGCTCCAGCAGAAGCCCCAGTCTCAGTGCCTCCATATCTGGCATTTCTCCCTGTTTCCAGCTGATGTGCCCTTTCAGTGGCATTTAGGCTAGTTGCAGTGTGACAGGTCTAATATTGTACAAGGTTTCTGCAAATAAGGGCTTCTTTGTTGCTTTCAAACATTTGAAATTAAAATGTTTGGTTCCAAATTGGTAAAACATTAAACTTGTCAACAAAAGAAAAGAACTTTTACATTATTGAAATCTGATTCCCCTGTAAACTTTTGGGTGGTTTTCAAAGTGACTGAACTATTACTTACTTTTGCATTTAATATTTCTTATGGTTGGTGAGTACAAAAATGCTATGGGTATAATATTAAGAACTCTTAACTAGTCACTATTTAAATACACAAAACTTGAAAAAATTTGTTTTAGAAGCAAGGAAGCACAAATTTTCAATAGGAATTATGATTATATGGAAATATTTAAGAAAAAACAAAATCAAAATCACAATTCTATTTCAATTTACAAGTAGATAACTTTGAGTTTTGAATAATTCACTGTAATACAATCTATTATAAAAATACTGATTTTAAAAATTTTGCCATCTGACATACATATTGAAAAGTTCACAAAATATGTAATTAAAGTTTAGTGAGTCATGCCAAAATCAATGCAATCTCCACTTAGATCATAAAATAAATTCTTCCCAGAATATTAATATTTTATTGAGTATTTTAGCAGTCGTAAGTAGGTTTTTTGGTCCCTATAACCTTGCTCAACTATTCCAGATAGGCAGGTTGTTAAATAATTTCTTTATTCACATGTGCCCCAAATGAGGATAAGTGGGTGAGGTACATTCACCATATAGTTTAACATTGGTGAATGACTTCATAGTTATAGAAATATTTATATAAAGTGACTTCTAATATTAAAAAAGAGATGCTTAATAGTATATTTATGTGTGCTTTTTTTCAGGTTTACTTCCATTAAATATTTCATAGACTTATTTTAATTTTACACAGAATTATTTAAATAATGTATACAGTTTTTGTGTGTGTGTGTGGAGAAAAGTCCTAGATGAGATGAAATAGCTATATATGTAGTCTTTATTCTTTCCTCTTTTTAATCATATCCAATGGTGGTATATGCTCATACCACAGGATCTTAATTTGATTTGTAAATATTTTTCTTGAGACCCTTTATATAGTATATTCCTTGTAACATTTTTCCTTTTGTTCAAATCTTGCCATCGTCAAAAGTCTTCATTAGAGGCAACTGCATAGCTACATTATCAGGAAACATTAATTTATAAATAAGATTTTGTATTAGTCAGTCAAAGGGGTGCTAATGTGAAATACCAAAAATGGGTTGGTCTTTATAAAGGGTATTTATTTGGGGTAGAAGTCCTCAGATACTAGGCCATAAAGTGTTAAGTTTCTACTCTCACCAAAGTCCATTGCCACGTGTTGGAGCAAGACAGCTGCCAGCGTTTGCCACGGTCAGGCTTCTTGGGTTCCTCTCTTCCTGGGGCTGCGTTTCTCTCTGGGCTTAGCTCCTCTGGTTCCTCCACAAGGTCTGCTGTAGACTATCAGGTGAACTGCTCACTTCTCTTCTCCTGGGGCCTTTTCTCCAACATCAAAACTCCAACAAACTGCTTCTCAAAAATGGCTTCATCTCTGTTCTTTGTGATGCCTTTTATATTTTCTTCCCCCACCCACCAAGAGGTGCCCTACTGATGTGACCCTACTGATGTGGCCCAGTCAATGGCCTAATCATAACTTAATCATGCCCAGATTAACAGATCAGTTTACAAGCATGATCCAATTATATTTTTGGAATTCATAATTACATCAAATTGCCCAATGGCTACAGATGTGTACTCTGGTGTGATAGGGACCTAGTTAGGTCATGTAACAATATTCCTTTATTCATAGGGAAGCTATATGTAGATTAAATTTCATTCTGTTGTTTGCAGAAGTAAGTTCTTATTTTAGTGCAACTGAAATTTGTAAGTTGGCCCTTCTCTGAGGACCCAGGGTTCCCAATGTGCTATGACATGATTTAGGCCATGTGGAGAATTTGTCTAGCAATTTCTCAGAGGCAGAACACTTTCCATTAAGTGTGTCTTTGATAGGCCAGCCAAAATCCACAGTAGTGTAAACTCTAGCTTTCTGCACCTCTCTTGAAATAATATATGTAGGGCCTAATTCTGACTCCATCTGTCCAGAAAAGTCATTGTTCTTTACTTTTTCACACAGTCTTTCCATGCTTTTGATCTATTCATAAATTTCAACCTATAGAAAGTTTGAGCAAAGGAAAGACATGCATTCAAACAAGGCTAACTTGGATTTGGGCAGGGGATAGAAATTAAAAGTATTTGTCACATAAATCATGGATTAACAGATCCCCTTTCTGTTTCTCCACCTTTATGCTAGTTCTAAGAGACATCGTCAGGCTAGACAGCTCTTATATCCTAACTCTGATTTGAAGCTTTATGGTCTGCAGTTAGTCATATTAAGATGGAGAGCCAGGATTGGTGCAAGGATGCCAGTAAAGGGAGCCTCGTGTCTTTTTTTCATACCTCAAGCAGTTGTGGACTTATCAGGGGGATTTAAAAATTCAATTCATATTATTAACTTCTCTTAATTTTAGATCCTTATCAATAGCTGCCTCATGAATTTCCCTTTTCTTACTTAATTTACCAGTCTAGCAGTTTCAACATCACATATGGTATATTGAAAGATCCTAAATAAGATACAGCTAAGAAGTTTCCAAATGAAAACTAAAACTAAAATTTCAGAGTAGTTAATCTTTACTCTTATGCATGATAAATTAAGTGCCCAAATGACCTATTCTATCTCTTTCTGTTTGGCCTTGACCCTCCCCAACTCCTACCTCCCCAACCCCATAAAAGTCACCATAAATGTGGTATCACAAGTCATTGTTTTATGTTTGGAGGCATTTCTTATTTTGAGCAGTTTGAAAATTTTGAGACCAATACTTTACTAACAAGGAAACCCTCTTTATATAAGTATAGTGTGATGCCTACCTCCTCACTATATATAAATAGTGTGTATGTAAATATATACATGTACACATGATATTTGTTTTTCATATATGAATGCATGTATATTTCTATGGTGAGTTGATTATCCCAAGTCAGGTTAGTTGGTTTAAAGTTTAGAAGAACAAATTCACTTTATAAAAAATGTCAAATGTGTTATATACCTAAAGTGAGTAAACAAAATTTCTTCTTACAAACATATTTCATAAGCTTCTTTATTAGGGTGGACCATGATGGTGCCTCCCATTGCTGCCTTATGTCAGAATCCTTTATTCAGGACAGAACCTATTCATGGAAGATGCTCAGTTTGCCAGTTTTCCTTGCACCAAGAGTTGGCCAGCTGACATAATTCTGACTGAAGGAACATACAGGGAAGTCATGTATTGACTTCTGTAGAAAATTTACGTCAGCATTTACAAGAGTTTGAGGGGAATTCTTATTCTCTTGCTGTCTTTTTTGGATACAGTTGTATAAGGATGTGATTCTTGGAGTTATGACTGTCATTTTGTGACCACGAGGTGACAAGCCTAAGGAGTAAGGCAGTCAGACTGAGGAGAATGGAGTGGAAGAGGCTGGTATCTTGATGTGAGTGTTGAGTTGTTGAACAAATGCTATGACACTCTACTTACAGATTTATTATGTGAGAAAAATAAGCTCTTATTTAATTGGGCTTTGTTTCTTCTTTTCCAAAGAGTTTAAAAAATTTACAGCTAAACAAATGCTTAACAGATGTTTAATATAAGTTTATTGCTGGGATAGGAAAGTGTGAAACTCAGACACGTAAAGGTTTTATTTAAAGTCACACAGCTTCTCAATGAAAAAGCCTTAAGCAAATTCTAGGGTCTTGACTTAACTATTTCTCTTTCTAGTATACTTTGATTTTATTTAAGTTTATTATTTTTATTCAAGGAGATATGACATATGAGAACATTTCTATTTTGAAATTGGATATGCTTTGTTCTAAGAAGCTGCATGGATTTCTCTCATGGGTTTTGCTCTCATTTGTATGAAAACATTTTTGTTCCTTTTGTGGGAAACAGAAGATTTGTAGGGTCAGTATAGTTTAGAAATGATTGACTCAAATGCAGAATTGACTTCTGCAAAATAAAATATTTTTTTAATATTTTTGAAGCTTTTATTTTAGAGAATTTGGGGATGGAAAAGAATATATAGGCTGGTATCCAAAAGCCACATGGTCAATAGGGAGAGGCCTTTAGCAAGGAGGTGATGTCAATAAGGATTCAGAAACTGCATTTCACCCTGAGTTTGTGACTGGTGTAGTAGCATGTTGTCATTATCATACAGTGTTCACATGCAGTGAGAAAACTTATACTTCACAATGAATCTACATCATCAGTAGTGTTTTAGGGAATGAAGAGGAAGACCTCTGGTAACATTTTTGGGGGAATGAGGTAGAGAATAGCAACTTCAGTAAATAGTGAGTGGTAAACAAAACTAAAGTGAGAATTTACAACATAAAATGATGGGGAAATGAAATACCCTACCTCCTCCTGCTCTCTCCATTATGGGAAAACCTGGATATAGGATGGAAATCTCAGGATTTCCCTGGGTAGATTGATAGTTTTGGCTATTAATCTTGAGGAAATTAAATCCAACAGGGCTGAAGGAGCTGGGAACAACTAAGTCACATATGTTTTTGTTGGTTTCTCTGTGTTACCCTATATGGTGTCCTTAGAAGCAGAGGAAATTTGGATTCACTCAGAAGAAGCCAGAAATCAGTCAGAGACAGAAACCAGGTGAAGCCTAATGAAAATAATGTAGAGTGTCATGCATTGGAGGAGAGATACAGTATATGGAATCCCAGAGTGCCATCAAGCTGTCATTAGAATGCTGCAGACCCCAGGAGATAGCATGACCTGTTGAGACCTTGATTTTGGATGTTTACCTTCCCAAACTATGAGAAAATAAATTCTTGTTACATAAATCAATCCACTGCTTGGTATTTTTCATAGCAGCCCTTGCCAACTAAGAAATAGTCTATTAAGTGACAATTCAAACAATTTCTAAGGTGTCTATAAAAATTACTATTTTAATAATTTATCTGCTCTCCACTCAAATTAAAAATTGTAAATTTTATCTCTGCATGTTTGATTTCTAGATTTTTACCATTGATAATTCCTTTTTTTTATTTAAATACCAATTCATGTCCCATTTCCTGACCCCAATATCAACCTCCTTGATTTTTTACTTAAGTTGTATGTTTATAAAAAGTTCACCTAGGCTGAAGTTTCTTTTTTTTCGCTTGTAGTCCCTTTTGATATAATTATTTACCTATTGATAAAAATGTCCCTAGATAATAAGAACTTGTGATATTTGGGATCCTCTGCAGACATCAGAGGCACAATGGTATACACATATCCCTTCCACATCATGGAGGTTAGGGGCATGCACCCCCAGGAAATGGAAAATCTGGGGAAAATTATTTGGCCCTCCCTTCCTACCAGAGAATCAGTAGATGACTTCATTGCCTTTAAGGTGGAATTTATGGGGGTCTGGGTAGCTGGAGGCATTGTTCAAAAGCAAAAACACCTTAACGGTTACTCCCTGACTGGCAAGGTATTTTTTAACCTCCCTGGCACTGAGGGATTATTACCAAGCAATACCTAGCAATATACCTGGAAAAAGACCTTGACCAAAAGGGGGAAAAGATACATAAAATGAGTTTTCATGGCTAAGGTATTTCAAAGTAAATCGGGAGGATATTCCAGATGTTATGCTTATGCATATCTCAGCATATCTCATTGACTGCCACAGTAAATATTGCCTCAAATAGCAGGGCTCCTAAGGGCTCTAGAGACATCCAGACACTATAGGCAGGGCAGACAGCTCAGGAGTTTGGCACCCTGTCAGTGGGCCCTACTTTGGATTTTACACTCCCCAGTGTGACAGAGTTGGACTCATTTGTGGTTTCTCTACACATGGTTCTTCTGTCCCTTCTATTTGAACCCATAGTTAGTTCTACACTTAGTTGGTGTATGTCCTAGAGACTTAAATCTTTGGGCTGTCCACATGTCAATTGGGCCCTGAAACTCAATAGGGTTGCAATACCTACTCTCCAGTTCTTTGGACTCATCCAGAACAACTAACAAGGAGATGATGATGGACAATGCCCATCACAAGGAACAGAGAGTCTGCAGCTGCAAGCAGAATAGTCCCATCCATCAGCCCCATGGGATCTAAGCCCCCTCTCAATTAAAAGCAGAGTGTGCATCACCATCACAGAATCCTCAGGATTGGGGAATGAATGGTGGACTAGTGTAAACTTATGGCTATTCTACTATACACTTATTGTTATTCTAGCAATGGAAGAATTTTTATCATTGATGCGGAATGCCTTTTTTTATAACAATCCTGCACCCAAAAGCATGTTGCACTTTCTAAGTGAGAGAGATGTGGTTCTGGGGTTTATGCCAATGCTTTGCCTTTGTTTGTGTAGCTGCAGCAATGGCTCTGTGCATTTCCTTCTCATTTATCTTGATAAGCCTTAGGACTCATTAATGCATAATGGTGGTCAACCGCAGCAGCTGTTTTGCCTGAAAGAAGCATATCTGGCCTTCACGTGCTATCTGCGGCTTCCGCACAACTTCCCCAAAATTCCCATTTTAATTTCTTATGCCAACCTGCAACATATTAAAACTGCGAGGGGGAAAGTCTCAACATGGAAGGGATATGTGTATTCCTAATCTGGACAAATACAGTGCGTTCTCTATTCTCTGAGGTAGAGTTAACACTACAACCCACTTACCTCAACACATGAGTGCCAAGTAGTATAGATATAGTTTCATCTTACATCATTACTGGTATTTCCAGTGGGATTCAATGAGATGCCCTTGTAACAAACTGTGCATGTGGTTTAAAATAGAATCAAATCCCTGGATCTTGTCCTTTGGCTCTGTTTTTCTTACCACCCCTCCTTTTGTTCTACTCTTGTTCACTTTTGAGAATGGCCAAACTGTACCACAAGCCCCTGGTACTGAGAGCTACCCATCTCCCAGTGCATTAAATACTTAAGAGGTCACTTATTACTCCACATTTCATTGCCAAAATGGCATTTAAAAAGGATGATTAGAAGAGGAATATCATGTATCTCTAGAGAAGTGACATATCATGTTATAATAAAGGCAGGTGGTGGTTTACATTATAAAAATTGCATTCATTACTATATAAATGGTATCAAATAGTTTGCTAAAGAGCATCTATTTCTTTTTGTGAATTTTATCATGTAAAGAAAAATACTGCGCATAAGTTAGATGAAAATTTTAGCCATTCCTATTATGAATGGGATTTATCATAAAAAATAGGTGTATGTTAACGATGTACTATATTCCTGGAAACATTGTTGAACTTAAACTCTGTCTCAATTAGACAATAAACATCTCTAGGGTAGAGGATATAGTTCCTTCTCCAATGCTTATCCTGCTTTATATATTTAAAGTATCAGACTTTCTGGATGGACAAGCAGCTGTTGAATTGGATTACTTTGTTTCAGTAACAGTAATAAAATATTTATTATCACAAGTAATACTTAGTAAAGCATAATAAGTATAAGTACAGCTGTAATAAAAGTAATTTTAGAGTTTGTTTCTTGCCTCCTGTGTTATAATTACATAACATTTATAATTTTATTTTGTAAACTTTTAGTTCAGAAAATATTTTGCAAAAAAAACATACAGAATGCCTCAATGATTTTCCCCCACTTTGTGTTGTAACCACTGTACCATTATCAAACCGGAAATTGAGACCAAAAATAAACAGTAGAGAGAATCAACAAAACCAAAAGTTGGTTTTTTGAAAAGATCAACAAAATAGACAAACCCTTAGCTAGACTGACAAAGAAAAAAAGAAGATACAAATAAATAAAATCAGAAATGAGAAGGGGACATTACCACTGATCCCACAGAAAGAAAAGAGATCAGAAGAGGATGCTATGAAAAACTGTATGCCAACATACTATACACAATGTATACAAAATGAACAAATTCCTAGAAACACATGTACAACCTACACGGACCCTAGAGGAAATAGAAGACCTCAACAAACCAATCACACGTAAGGAGGTTTAAATAGTTATCCAAAACCTCCCACAGGGAATTAGTAGTTATGTTTTGATGCTGCTCTTTCATAGTTTGTAAGAATTGTTTCACAACAATGCAAGGTGGTGGTGGTGGGGTAATGTATGGGAGCCCTATATGATGAAATGCATGTCTGTTTTCTAAATTCACAGATTTTACTATACACCTATTGTTTATGGATGTTCAGGTAGGAATCATAAAATTCAATAATTTTTTTTTTTAAATCAGTCCTTATTCAAATATAAACAGTTACTCCAATTATGTCATTTTGGGTTTTGTTTGTTTTTTTTTTGTTGTTGTTGTTTGTTTATTTGTTTGTTTCAAATCAATGAGCCAATCCAGGGTCATTCTTTGCATTTAGTTGTTATGTCTTCTCAGTTTTTTCCATTTTAGGACAGTATATCCATCATCTTTATTCTACCATTTATTTCTATATGCAATTTTATTTTTTAGAGAAGTTGTGGGCTTACAGAAAAAGCATGAAAAAGGTATAGGATTCCCATATACCACCCTATTGTTAACACCTTGCATTGGTGTGGTACGTTTGTTACAAGTGATGAAAGCACATTTTTATAATTGTACTATTAACTATAGTCCTTGGTTTAACTTAGGGTTCACTGTTTATGTAGTACAGCTGCATGGATTTTAAAATATTTTAATTCTATTGTCATATGTACAACCTAACATTTCCTCTTTAACTGCTTGTTTCTTATTATATTTTGCTCCTGAATTTCAGCATCCTCTGAGCATAAAAGAATTAATAAAAAAGTGTTTGACAAAGGATGATTTTATTTTCATTTACTCTACATATATTAATTGGCATGCTAGAGTATTTCCCGCCTATGGGTCTATCTATCTACTGACCTACCTCCATCTATCTACATATGCATCTATATTCACTCATCTTTAAAAAATATATGAACTCATGGATAATATTTTATAGTATGAGTTATAATCTATCACTGTCAACATTTTGTTGTTTAAATTCTTTCACATTTAGCCATTGGACCCCCTTCAGACTGATCCAGGTCCTTTCATCATGAATTCTAATTGCTTGAGTGCTCCCCTACTTTCTGGCAAAGCAAGTTATTCCAGTGTCATCCTTGCCATGAATTCAGCAATTTCTTCAAGAAGTCCAAGTTCCTTGTTTTGGAAAATGGTATTTCAAAGCCAACATGACAGCATGAGGTATACTTATTGATATAGCAGTGGCATTGCTTCAAGGAGCTCATCAAACAGAAGTAGAAAATTTTGTCTATATATAGAGATATATCAATTTTATACATATATATATATAAACACACACATACTAAAGATTATGAGTGTGTGCTGAAGCCCTTGATTCCAAACCAAGGCAACTATGTTCATTATATTCAACCACACTTTCCTTTTTTTTGTAAGTAGCATGGCCTTTAATCAACAAGGGGTTTATAATATATCTTTGTACATGCTTAATATATATTTTATTATTTTTATAATAGTACTATTAACATAGCCCAACCTTTACAATATCATTCACTATATTTTACAGCCCTGTTTGATCTTTTAATTTTTATTCTAGTAACATATATATGACCTACAATTTTCCATTTTAACCACATTAGGTATATAATTCAGTGCTGTTAATTATACTCACACTGTTATGCTACGATTACCACCATCCATTTCCAAAACTTTACAATTAACCCAAATAGAAATTCTGTCAATTTAAGCATTAACTCCCCATTCCCTAACCCCAAACCAGGCTCTGGTAACATGTGTTCTGCAATCTGACACTGAGTATGCTTATATGCTTATTCTAATTATTTTTTTATATCTTTCCTATTTTGTCTGGCTTATTTCACTCAAGTATTGTCTTCAAGTTTTGTCCATGTTGTCCTATGAATCAGAACTACATTTCTTTTATTTTTGAGGAAGCTTTAGATTACATAAATGTTACATCAAAAATATAGGATATTCCATATACCCTACCCTCTCCACCTCCCACACTTTTCCCCATTAACATCTTTCATTAGTGTGGTATATTTGTTAAAATTGATGAGCGCATATTGAAGCACTGCCACTAGCCATGGACTGTAGTTTATAGTTTACACTTTGCACCACACAATTTTATAGAATTTGACAAAATGCATAATGACCTGTATCCATCATTTGCAATGTCATGCAGGACAATTCCAATGTCCCAAAAATGCCCCCATGTTACACCAATTCTTCCCTATCTCTCCCTTTAGAACCTCTTGTAGCCATTGCCTTTATATCAATGATAGAAATTCTTTCATTGCTGGAATAATGTCTACTTTAGTTCATAATTGCATTCCCCCCTTATGTTGTTCATTCCTCAATCTTGAGGATTTGGGGGTGGTGATGCCTACTCTGTTTCTCACTGAAAGGGGGCTTAGAACTAGTGGGGCAGATAGATGGAACTGTCTCACTTGCAGTTGTAGATACTGTTCTGGGGGATGGGTGTTGTCCATGATCATCCTTTTCTTGTTCTGTGTGAGTCCAATGAACAGGAGAATAGGTGCTGCAACTCTGCTGAGATTCAGAGCTCAACCAGCATATGAACTGACCAATGATTTAAGTCTCTAGGACATATATATAATGAGTATAGTGCTAATTATAGGTCCAAATAAAAGGGGCAGAAGAGCCATGTGTAGGGAAATTATAAAAGAGTCTAACTCTGTTATATTGGGGAGCATATACTCCAAAGTGCAGAATTTCTGAGGTTGTCTACCCTGCCTATAGTATATAGGTGTCTCTAGAGCCCTCAGGAGCCCTACTTAGAGGCACTGTTTACTGTGGCAGTCAATGAGATGCTGCTGAGATGTGCATAATAAGCTTAACCTCTGGAATGATCTCCCGACTCACTTTGAAATCTCTTAGCCATAAAAACTCATTTGTATTTAGTATTTCCCCCTTTTGGTTAAGGTCTTTTTCCAAATGCATCACTAGTTGGTACTTGGTAATTATCCCTCCTTCTTAATGCTGAATAATACCTCATTGTATATATATACCACATTTTGTTTATCATTTTATATTGATGGACATTTGGCAATTGTAAATAATGCTGCTGTGAGCATTTGTGTGCAAATACCTGTCAAAGTCTCTCCTTTCAGTTCTTTTGGATGTATACCTAGTAGAAGAATTGCTGGGTAATGTGGTAATTCTAAACTTATCTTCTGATGTAATGGCAAACTGTCTTCTACAGTGGCTGCACCATTTTACATTACCACCAGCAATGAATGAGTGTTTCTGTTTCTCCACATCCTCTCCAACACTTGTAATTTTCTGTTTTTTTTAATAGTAGCCATTCTACTAGGTGTGAAATGAAATATATGTTCTGCATCAATTAAGACAACCTTGTCGTTTTTTCCACCTTCATTTTGTTAATGTGGTGTATTACATTATTATTTTTTTTATGATGAAGCACTCTTGCATATTTGGTATAAATTCCATTGAACATGGTGTATTATTCTTTTAATACGCTGTTGGATTCGGTTTGCTATTATGTTAAGGATTTTTGCATCTATATTCATAAGAGATATTAGTCTGTAGTTTTCTTTTCTTGTGGCATCTTTTTCCAGCTTTGGTATGAAGGTAATGATGGCCTTGTAGAATGACTTAGGGAGTGTTCCCTCTTCATTTTTTTTTGAAAAGTTTGAGCAGAATTGGAGTTAATTTTTCATGGAATATTTGGTAGAATTCCCCTGTGAAGCCATGTGTTCCTAAGATTTCCTTTGTGGGAGATTTTGATTACTGAGTCAATCTCTTTACTAGTAATTGTTCTTTTGAGATATTTTATTTTTTCTTGAGTCACTGTAGGTAGTGTCTTTGTTTCTAAGAATTTGTCCATTTCTTCTAGGTTATCTAATTTATTAGCATACACTTGTTCATTCTATCCTATTATAGTCCTTTTTATTTCAGCGGGATCAGTAGTAATATCCACTTTTTATTTCTGATTTTCCTTATTTGTGTTCTCTCTCTTTGTCAGTCTAGCTAAAAGTTTGTCAATTTTATTGATATTTTCAAGGAACCAACTTTTGGCTTTGTTGATTCTATTGTTTTTTGTTTGTTTTCTGTTTCCTTTATACCCACTGTAATCTTTATTTCCTTCTTCTGCTTGCTTTAGCTACTTGGTCCTTTTTCTTCTAGTTCTTACAGTTTTAAGGTTAAGTCTCTGATTTGAAGTCTTTCTTCTTTTTTTAATGTAACCATTTAGATCTATAAATTTCCCTCTTATCATTGCCTTCACTGCAACCAATAAGTTTTGGTTTGTTTTCTCTTCATTTTCATTTGCCTCAATATATTAACTAATTTCAGTTCTGATTTCTTTTTTAACACATTGGTTGTTTAAGAATATGTTTAATTTCCACATATTTGTGAATTTTCCATTTATCCCTCTGGTTTTGATTTCTAGCTTCATTCTGTTGTGGTCTGAGAATATGCATTGTATGATTTCAATATTTTTTTTTAATTTTTTATTTTTTTTATTGTGGGTAAAAATCAAATTTTTCACAATACATACCAATATTTGTAAAATGATATATAATATTTTTGAATTTGAGACTTGTTTTGTTATCTAACATATGGTCTATAGTGGTTAATGATCCCTTTATACTCAAAAAGAATGTATTTTGTTTTTGTTGGGTGAAGTGTTCTATATATGTCTGTTAGGTCTATATATCATTTAAGTCCTATAATTCCTCACTGATCTTCTGACTAGATGGTCTATCCATTATTGATAGTGGTGCTTTAAATCTATTGGTATAGAAACATCAAATTCTCCCTTCAAATCTGTCAGTATTTGCTTCATAAATTGTGGAGCTCTACTGTTATGTGCATATATATTTATAATAGTTACATTTTCCTGGTGAATTTCCCCAGGAAATTATCAGTATATAATGACCATCTTCATCCCTTATATCTTTAAGTCCATTTTATCTGATAATATAGCCACCCCAGATCTCTTTTGTTTACTACTTGTTTGTTGTAATTTTTACATCCTTTCACCTTAAGCTACTTGTATCTTTGAATTTAATGTGAGTCTTTTGCAGACAACATATAGTTGGATCATGCACTTTCATCCATTCTGCCAATCTCTGCCTTTTGACTGGAGAGTTTAATCCATTTACCTTTAAAGTCACTACTGATAATGCAGGACTTTCTTTGCCATTTTGCTTTTTAGACTTTGTAAGTCTTAACCTTTTTTTGTCCCTCACTTCCATTAATGTCTCCATTTATATTTATTTGCTTATTTGTGTTGTGCTATATCGAGCGCTTTCTCATTTCTATATGGAAATATTTTTTGTGTCTTTTCCTTGTGTTTTCCATGGGATTAAAATTAAACATCTTAAATATGTAAAAATCATATTTGGTTTGATCATAAACCAACTTCAATAGCATCCATATATATTGTTCCTATACATCGCTGTCCTCCACCATTTTTTGTACTTGTTACCACTTATATCTTTGTACCTTGTATGCCAAATATAAAGACTTACCATTACTTTTTATGCATTTGCATTTTAGCACCTGTAGGAAGAAAAAATAGTTACCTTTACTGAAGATCTTTATTTCTTTATGCTGCTTTGAACCACTGTGAAGTGGCCTTTCTTTCAGTCTGAAACCTGCTTTTAGGGCAGATCTAGTGGTGATGAACTCCCTCAGCTTTTGTTTATCTGAGAATTATTAATCATTCCCTTATTTTGGAAGAGAGTCTCACTGAGTATAAAATTATTGGCTGGCTGTTGTTTTCTTTTAGCACTTTAACTATTTCAACCTTTTGCTTCCATGGTTTCTGATGAGAAATCAGCACTCAATCTCTTTGGGACTCCTTTGTGCCTAAGATGGTGCTTTTCTCTTGTAGTTTTCACAACTCTTTCCTTGTCCTTTGCATTTGATAGTGTTATCAGTATATGACGTGGCATAATTTTCTTTGTGTTTATCCTGTTTGGTATTCTCTGAGCTTCTTGGATGTGCATATTTACATCTTTTGCTAAGTTTGAGAAGTTCTCTGTTATTATTCCTTTGAATATTCCTTCTTCCCTTTCTCTCTCTCTTCTTCTTATTAAGCTCTCATAATGTGTATATCGATATGCTTGATGGTATCTCAGAGGTGTCATGTTATTTTTGCTCTCAATATTTCCTTTTTCTTTCTACTCCTTAGCCTGACTGTTTTCAAATATCTTGTTTCTTCAAGTGCACTGATTCTTTCTTTTGACACCTACAAACTGCTCTTGAAATCCTCCTGAGAATTTTTCATTTCAGTTTTTGTGGTCTTCAACTCCAGTAGTTCTGTTTGGTTGCCTTTTTAAAATGTCTATCTCTTTACTAATTTTCTCACATTGCCTATTAATTGATTTGTTGCTATCTTTTAGTTCTTTTTATGTGTTTTCCTTCCTCTCCTTGAAAATTTTTAAGATCATTTTTTGTAGGCTTTGGTTTGATAAATATTTCCAGAACTTTTTAGTGTTCTTTTAGTATGGTTCTTGTTTTGTTTTAGCCTCAATCTATAGTGGAACTAAACACCATATTGCCCTAGGGTTATTTCCTTTTTTTCTTGAGTATCTATAAGGACAGAACATGATCTGTACACTGCCCACCTTCCTCAAACTCCATAAATGATGAAGATTTTATGTGGTTCTTGTTATTGTGTCTGTTTATTGCATTGATCAATGATGTGTTGTAATAAATAAAATTGAAAATGTCACAGATTGTCTATGTATCTGTAAAAGAGTTGTTATTTTCCATATTACATTTTCCTGTATTCCACAAAAATTCTGGGATTCATAGGGATTGTGATTAAAAATTTCACAATGACATTCTTGGATTCAGAATAAATCATCAAATATATTCTCAAGGTTGATTTTTTACCCAGTTATGTAACAGGGTTTCCTCTTTGCAAAGGAAAAAGTTTGCTTTACTGCTTTTAAAATCTAGCAAAAATATCAAGGCAAGTCTTTTTTTATTACGGTGTGTTCTTTCAATGTGTAAACCTAACTCGTCCCTTTTGTTTCTTGCAAGAAAATTTTTTTAAAAAAATTTATCTCTGGTCTGTATCGTTTACCATAAACCCTATTAAAAACCAAGTCTCATTTTTTTCTATTTTTCTTACCATCCCTCCTTTTGTTATTCCTTACTTTCCTGTTCCCTTTGTGGATGCCAAAACTTCACCACATGCTACCTGCTGCTGTGAGCCTCTAACTTAACAGTAAAATCAATATTGAAGAGTTTACTTACTATTCAACCTTTTATTGCCAAAATAGCATTAACAGAGGATGGTTAGAAGAGTAGTAACATGTATCTCAGAAGATATAACTTGTCAGGTAATAATAAGAGTATGGTAGACATTATAAAAATTGCATTCATTACCACCTAAAATGATGTCAGATATTTTGCAAAAGAGCACATTGTTCTCATGGTGAATTTTATTATTTGACACATAAAGAAAAAGATGTCCTATTATTAGATGAAACTTTTTAGCCATTGCTTCAGTTAAGGAGGTTTATCATGTAAAATATATATATATATTAATGATAAAGTATGTTCCTAGAAACATTTGTGAACTTACTTAAATCTGTCTCAATAAGACATACAGGCTACAATTCCTTTATTTTGGAAGTGTTTCTCCTGCTTTATATAATTAGATTTTTAGACCTTCTGGTGAACAAGAAATAGTTGTTCAATTGGGTTGTATTCTTTCAAGAATAATAAGAAAATGTCCATTATTATAGGTAATATTTAATTAAATAGTAAAATGAAAATAACTACAATGATAATAAATAAGACAGGTAATTTTGGAGTTTAATGTTTTTTGTTGTCAATGTCACCAGTATAATAGAGATGTCATTTTAAATTTATTTTTTTATTTTTAATTTTTTAATTAGAGAAATTGTGACTTTACAAAACAATCATGTAAAACATACAGGATTCCCATATACCATCCTACCACCGATACCTTGCATTGTTGTGGAACATTTGTTACAACAGATAAAAAAACATTCAAATATTACTACTAACTATAGTCCATAGCTTATATTAGGTGTTTTTTCCACATAATCCACTCTATTATTAATACCATGCTTTGTTGTGGTAATTTTTTATAGTTTCATGAAAGAATATTCTCATATTTGTACTGTTAACCACAGACCATCCACCACAGATTTCCGTGTGTTATTCAATCCCATGCCTTGTATAATCCCTCCAAAGTGTATGCTCTGTGGCTCTCAGTTTCATCACAGAGTCATGCTGTCAATTACCTCAGTCAATTTTAGAACATTTTTATTACTCGAAAAAGAAAAATCCCCTACCCCCTTATACCCCCTTTTGGTGACCTTTAGCATTGATATAGTACTTTTGTTGCTATTAATAAAAAAATATTACCATATTACTGTTAACAATAGTCCATAAATTACATTAATGGTTTTTCTCCATGTATCACCATATTCTCAACTCCTTGTAATAGTGTACATTTACATGTACATTGATGTACATTTGTTCTAGTTCATAGAATAAACTTCTTGTATTTGTACTATTATCCACAATCCTCATCCACTACTGAGCTCACTATGTTATACAATTCCAAGATTATCCTCTTTCTTTTGCTTTACATTTACATCCCTAGACTAACCCTTTCAGCCATAATCACATTTGTAAATCTGTGGTTTCGTTATATTCACTCTGTGTTACCATCAGCTCTATTAATTTCTAAACATTTAAAATCAAACATTTAAAAATTCTACATACATATGGGCTTTGACATGTACCACTGCAATTGCAGTCTGGACATGGGCATGAACCTCACCAGCATGTCCAAAATACTATAATGTATTGGCAATGAAGACATCATTACACTAAGGGCTGAAGATAATGCCAACACATTGGTGCTAGTATTTGAAACACCAAATCAAAGGACAGTTTCAGACTATGACATGAATTTAATGGATTTGGATGTTGAGCAACTTGGAATTTCAGAACAGGAATATAGCTGTGTAGTAAAGATGCCTTCTGGTGAATTTGCACGTATATACCGAGATCTCAGTCATATTGGAGATGCTGTTGTAATTTCCTGTGCAAAAGATGAAGTGAAATTTTTTGTCAGTGGAGAACTTGGAAATGGAAACATTAAATGTCAAAAATGAGCAGTGTTGATAAAGAGGAGGAAGTTATTACCACAAAGATGAAAGAGCCAGTTCAGCTAACTTTTGCACTGAGGTACCTGAACTTCTCTACAAAAGCCACTCCACTCCCTCCTACAGTAACACTCAGTATGTCTGCAGATGTACCTCTTGTTATAGAATATAAAATTGCTGATATGGGGCATTTGAAATACTATTTGGCTCCCAAGATCAAGGATGAAGACATATCTTACATATACATAAAATTGGAGAAAATAAAGCAACGCTCTTTGGGGAAAATAAAACAATGCTTCTGAGAAGCCAGAATGTATTAAGTGTTTTCTGTCACCAAATATGTACCTCTGAGTACATATGTAGATATTATTTTCTATAAATAATCCTTTTTTTCTTCTGCATTCTACAGTTTAAAGAATAATGTCCAAAGTCAAATCCAGTCTTGTTAACCTACTAGTATATCTGTCTTACCTAGAAATACTCATGGTTTTTCTAACAAAAATGTATTGTTGCTAAATGCAGTTTTAAGAACGTTTTCAACTTAAATAAAGTTATGTGAATTTCAAACGCCATAGGGCAGTGCCTTCATTTAGACCACCACTGTTGCAAGTATCCTAGGGGATGCTCAGTTGAAGCTACTCTTTAATGTAAATGTATTGATATTTTTCAGTCTAGAGTAGCTTGATATATTTTGTGGAGATGACAGTAAAAAGTATTTTAAATACAGTAGATCAGTCTTTCTCTTTGGCAACTAGATGGTTTGGGGGGATTTGTTTGCCAAACTTACTTGGCTATTATTCTAACTTGAGCACAAGTAATGGATAGTGGAGAGTAAAACAAATCCTGTGTATCATCATTTTAGCTAGCAAAAACCACCATTTTAAGATGGTTGGTGTGCCCAAAGTCGAGAGGGCTCTATAAGACTAGCATTGCTTATGTAGGGCAGTGTTTCTTCAGCTTCTGGAATCTTTATGCAAGAGTTGTGGCAGTTTCAGTAGATTTGTTATAGGGCCCAAGGAGTCTATTTATTTTATTTTATTTTATTTAAAAAAATTTTAAGGAGACTTAGATTACATAAATGATACATAAAAAATGTAGGGAATTCCCATATGCTCCACTCCCTACCCCTCCCACACTTTCCCACATTAACAACATCCTTCATTATTGTAGTACATTTGTTACAATTGATGAACACGTATTGGAGCATTGCCACTAGGTGTGGATTACAGTTTACATTATAGTTTAAACACTCTCCCACACAATTTTGTAAGTTATGACAATATATATAATGGCCTGTATCTGTCATTTCAATGTCATTCAGGACAATTCCCAAGTCCCGAAAATGCTCCCATATTACACCTATTTTTCCCCTCTCCCTCCCCTCATAACCTCCGGTGGCCACTGCCTCCACATCAATGATAAAACTTCTTCCATTGCTAGAATAACTATAAGTCTATGGTAGAAATAACAGTAAGTCTACTCTAGTCCATTGTTCATTCCCCAATCCTGAGGATTCTGGGATGGTAATGCCCACTCCACCTCTAATTGAGAGGGGACTTAGATCCAGTGGGCCATATGGGTGGGACTATCTTGCTTGCAGTTGTAGACTGTCTCTGTTACTTGGGATGCACTTTATCTATCATCATTTCCTTGTTAGTTGTCCTGGGTGAGTCCCATGAACTGGAGAGTAGGTGTTACAACTCTGTTGAGATTCAGGGCCCGACTGGCACATGGAAAGCCCAAAGATTTAAGTCTCTTAGACATACACCTATCAACTCTAATACTAACTATAGGTTCAAATTGAAGGGGCAGAAGAGCCGTGTGTAGGGAAACCACAACTGAGTCCAAGTCTGTCACACTGGGGAGATTATTTTTACAAATATAATGTCTCTGGTATTTGATGAAGTGGCCTTTTTCTGAGACTCTCCCTTAAGCGATGAAGATGACTTAAATTCCATGGCTGTGGGATCCAACCAAGAAAGTGGGAAAGCACAGAAGTTATAAAGAAAGATTGTTAAATACATACCCAGTAATTGCTGTGCAGCAAAGTCACAAACTGGCATAATACATTTTGAGAATTGCTTTATCATTATTTTCCTTTTAGCAGTGTATTTTGTGTTTAGTGTATTAAATGACTAAAAATTTGCTGAAAATGTACGTTGGTTAATATTTGTGTGGGGCAAGGGATGGGATTGGCTGAAAAGGGTCCTGTTAGAACATATTAGGATGATAGGAAATATTATATCTAAATTCTAGGACTATACGTTTGTGAAAATTCATACTAGTGTACTTTATTATATGTAAGTTTATTATACGTAAGTTATTATATGAAGTTAGGTTTATAAGGTTAATAAACCTAACCTTTAAAAAGTTCCTAAATGAAAAATAATTCTGCATACATTAAGTATCAGGTTTCCCTTCTCAACCTTCGTTCTATTTTCTAGTGTCCTATACTCTAAATTTTACCTCTATGAGTTTACTCATTGTATTTAGTTCATATTAGTGAGACCATGCAATATCTGTCCTTTGGTGCCTGGCTTATTTCACACAGCATAATGTCCTCAAGTTTCATCCATGTTGTCAAATGCATCCTGATTTCATTTCTTCTTACAGCTGAATAATGTATATTCCACATTTTGTTTATCCGTTCATCAGTTGATGGACACTTGGATTGTTTCTATCTTTTGGCAATTGTAAATAATGCCACTATGAACATAAGTGTGCAAATATCAGTTTGTGTCCTTACTTTCAGATCTTCTGAATATATTTCTAGTAGTGGGATTGCCCGAACATATGGCAGTTCTATATTTATCTTCCCAAAGAACCATCAAACTGTCTTCCACAGAGGCTAAACCATTTTACATTCCCATCAGTGGTGAAGGAGTGTTCCTATTTCTCCACATCCTCTCCAGCACTTGTAGTTTTCTATTATTTTTAAAATTATGGCCATTCTTTAATGTGCAAAATATCTCATTGTGGTTTTGATTTGCATTTCCCTAATACCTAATGATGTTGAACATCTTTTCATGTGCTTTTTGGCTATTTGTATTTCCTCTTGGAAAAATGTCTCTTCAAATATTTCACCCATTTTTTCATTGGGTTGCTTGCCTTTTAATTATTAAGTCATATGATCTCTTTATATAGCATCAAAATCAAAATCTTATCTGATATTCGGTTCTGCAATATTTTCTCCTATTGAGTAGGCTGCCTTTTATCCTTGATAGTCATTAAAAGCGCAAAAGTATTTAATGTTGAGGACATCCCCTGTATCTATTTTTCCTTTCATTTTTCATGCTTTGGGTATAAGGTTTAAGAAACCACCAACTACCACAAAACCTTGAAGATGTTTTCCTACATTTTCTTCTAGAAGTTTTATGGTTCTAGTTTTTATATTTAGGTCTTTGATCCATTTTGAGTCCATTTTTGTATAAGGTGTAGGATAGGGGTCCTCTTCCTTTTGGGTATGTATATCCAGTTTTCCCAGCACCATTTGTTGGATAGACTGTTCTGACTTAGCTGGGTGGATATGGCAGTTTTGTCAAAAATTACTTGCCTGTAGATGTGAGGGTCTATTTCTGAACTCACAGTCTGCTTCCATTGGTCTAAATGTCAACCTTTATGCCAGTACCAAGCTGTTTTCACCACTATTACTAAATAATATGACTTAAAGTCAGGAGGTGACAGTCTTCTAACTTTGTTCTTCTTTTGAAAGATATTTCTGGTTATTTGGGACTCCTTACCCTTCCAAATAAAATTGATAATTTGCTTTTCAACTTCTACAAAAAAAAAAAAAAAACTGTTGGAATTTTTATCAGGATTGTGTTGTATCTCTAAATAAATTTATATGGAATTGACAGCATAATGATATTTACTGTTCCAATCCATGAACATGGAATGTCTTTCCATTTATTTATGTCATCTTTGATTTCTTTTAGAAATGTTTTGTTGTTTTCTGAATATAGGTCCTTCATGTCCTTGGTTAAGTTTAGTCCTAAATATATGATTCTTTTAGTCATTATTGTAAATAGAATTTTTTTTTCCTGATTTCCATCTTGATTGCTCATTACTAGTGTAAAGAAATATTATTGAGTTTTGCATATTAATCGTATATCCCACCACTTTGCTGAACTCTTTTATTAGGTTTTGTAACTTTGTAGTAGATTTTTCGGTACTTTGTTGGTATAGGATCATATCTGTGAATAGCAAGTTTTACTTCTTCCTTTCCAATTTGAATACATTTTTTTTCTTTTTCCATACTAATTGCTCTAGCTAGAACTGCTAGCAAAATATTGAAAAGCAGTGGTGACAGTGGGCATCTGTCTCCTGTTCCAGATCCCAATGGCAAAGCTTTCAGTCTTTCATCATTGAAAGAAAACTGAGCAAATGTAGTTCAGTAGTTTGATTGCTTGCTTCCCATGTATGAGGTCCCAGGTTCAACACATTGGCATGTCAGGTGGCTCTCATTATGGGGCAAATTCAGCCAGGAAGGAGCAACTGCACACAGGATACCCAATAACCATGTGTGCTAAGGACATAGCAAAGACTACGAAAGCTGTTCTAGCAAGTATGATGTTGTCACACTGGAACTGTTCATCTCAAATTAAATTTAAGGCAATAATAAAACCAACCCAACCAATCACTATCTAAGAGTTCACTTTCAAGGGGATAACTTTTTAAAGTTCCCCAAGTGCCTTAATTTCATTCTTTATGTTTTTAAATTAAACTTTTTATTTAATCGTAGATTCACATGCAGATATAAGCAATAATGCAAGGAAGTCCCATGTATCCTTTATTTAGTTTTCTAAAATGGTAACATCTTGCAAAACTATCATATACTATTACAATCAGGATATTGGCAAGGATACAATCCATTGATCATACTCAGAATTTCACAGATTTACTTGTACTCATTTATGTTTGTGTGTGTGTATGTGTGTTTAGTTCTATGCAATTACGTTATATGTATAGGTTTGTGCATCCACTGCCTTGGTCAATATATGGGATCATTTCTTCACAACAAGGATCCTCCTCTTTCCTTTAATAAACACACACCCTGCCTTCCACTTTTATTTCTTTTTGAAGTTTGTGTTTAATAAGGATTTGAAAGAATGTTGACATTTTTATAGAAGGAGTTACATAAAATCTATGGCTATGGGTTTTAGATGCCCAAGAGAAAGGCAAGAGCAGGAAGTATTTCAATAGGAACAGTCTGTCCACAATGCCTCGCTCCTGCTCAGAACCACTGACCCAGCAGCTGGATGCTGCTGAAGCCACACTCATGGTTCCCAACTGTCTCATTATGTTAGTTTGATTTGCTTCAGATTAATTTCACAGGTGGGAGCTTAGGTCAACGTGTCTGTTCTCTGAGATTGAAAAAGAATTTTAACTCACATGAATCAAAGAAATAGGTTCTCTTAGGGCAACTTGACAATTTTATCAAATTTACTATACACACACACACACACACCCTTTGACTTAATAATTGCACTCTAAGAACTTACATGTGTGATCTATGTATTGGGTTATTCAATGGCTCTGCTCAGTTTGCAATTCTCCTCAGGGTTTTCTTCAGAGCATGTTTGATGTCCTTGTTCCTAAGCTGTAAATAAGGGGGTTCAGCATGGACACCACATGGGTATAAAATGCTGAGAAGAAATTCCCCTGGCCCACAGATCCAACAGAAGGGGTCTTGAGATGTGTGAACAGTCCAGAACCATAGAAATGAGCAACAGTTATTATGTGAGAGCTACAGGTGCTGAAAGCTTTGGACCAGCCCTCAGCTGCAGATATATGGAGGATATTGGAGAGGATCAAAGCATAAGAAATGAAAATAATGAAGCTGGATACTATGCCAACTATATCCATAATAATGGAATCCACAAGCTTATTGGCATAGGTTCTGCTGCAGGAGAGCTGGAGCAGGGGCAAAATGTTACAAATATAGTGGTTGATGATGTTGGAATCACAACAGGATAGTCTGACCATGTCTCCTGTGTGGACCATGGCACCAGCAAAACCCATCATGTATGAACCAAACATGAACAGAGAACAGACTCGAGGGGACATGGTGACTGTGTACGGCAGGAGCCTACAGATGTCCACGTAGTGATCATAGGCCATGGCTGTCATGAGCACATAACACTCAGAATGGACAAAGAAACAGAAGAAAAATAGCTGAGCCATTCATCCAGCAAAGGATATGATGTTCTTCTCTGACACAAAGCTCATCAGCATTTTAGGGGTAAGGATGAAGGAGTGGCAGAGATCAATAAAAGACAAGTTGAAGATGAAAAACTACATGGGAGTATGAAGATGAGAATTCAGGAAATGAGATTAATTAAGCTCAAATTCCTTGTCACAGTGACCACATAGTTCATGAAGAAGAGGAATAAGAAGGGTAGCTGGAGTTCAGGTTTGTCTGTAAATCCTGCAAGAATGAATTCAGTTACTGAAAAGTCATTTTCCATTGCCATTGTCTTCAGGGGTGTGATCTGTGAGGAAATGAGAGAAGAATGCCACATGAGGAAGGGACTCAGATCCTTTCTTTCTTGAGTGAGGACTATCGGGGCTTAAGCTTGACTGTGGGAAGAGCAGTTTGGAAGCAGAGCCATGGCAAGAATGATTCCCCTTTTTATCTTTCTTCTCTCATTTGAACTTTCCTTCCACTGTTTTGAACTTTCTTACTTCTACTGAGCATATCAAGGATAAAGTCAATTATGCGAGCACTAAATTTCATGTCCACATTTGAAAGATAAGGAAGCCATATCTTGAAGAGATGAATGAGATGGCCATTGTTCTGCAGCCAGGGAGCAAAGGAGCCAGGAAAGGTAATTGGGAGCACACCCTGTAGATATTCTGGAAGCTCTGATACAGTGATGTCACTGTGTTTCTCCTTGAACCCATTCCTCAGCTCATGATCTTCCTACTGCCTTTCACATACCCATTACCTGGCCAAGTGAAAGTACCCAGGGTTTCCCCTAATGAATTATATTCCTCTTACACCTCCCCTTCATGAAGTCTCACCTCAAAATCAGGATGAATAATTCAGGAAGGGCAGGGGACTCCCCAGTCCTCTCCACTCTTGTAATTGCGGGATGGAAAACATCAGAACAGAGGCGATTTTAGTCCTCTTTCTGCCTGGAGACCTGACAGTGCCTGATGGAGCTTCAGTGTTCTTTCCTCTTCACTGTCCTGAAGGAGACAAATGTTCTGATAATGGTGGGTAATGAAGTAGCAAAAATCTCAGTCTCTGAGAAGCTGGAATCATTTTTTAGAGGAGAAGACTGAGATTCTGTGGCTTCGCCTAGCATTTCTTCTTTGGTGCAAGGGAAATGCATCAATGTCTCCAAACCACAAACTAGGTGATATTGTGAATTTATCTTATTCTCTATGGATCTCAACAACTTTATTGGAAGCTTGGAGAATGAGCATCTATTTTAGGATTTTATGCAATGTTTGACCAGGCTCTCAAGGGAAGAAATTACGGAGCCTGTGTTTATACTTTTTGTCAATTAGTTAACAGAGCTTCCTTTGGGACTCATTCTTCTCCAAGTTGGGGATTGCAATAGGAATTTTGCAGGGAGGGAATATCCTCCTTCATTTCTCCTGCATAAACCTAAAGAGTCCATGCTTAATTGTAAGAGTCATTTGCTAATTCCAACACTTTCCTACATTTCTCTGTGATTGGTATAATATTAAATCACAGCTTTAATATTATCCATCTTCTGGATGCCTTTCACATTCAAAGAGAAGGAGAATAGAGAAAAGTTAATAGAATGAGCTCTGGAGTCAAATTGTGGCGCTTGAATTCAGAATACTCCAACTACTACATGTGTAACTTCAGCCAAGTTAATCTCTCCAGGCCTCTTTACCTCATCTACATTATGAACTTAATTATAGTTCCTACCTTCTACAGTTGTTTTGAGGGTTAAATGCCTATAAACTCTAAAGCATTTAGAACACTGTTTGGCATGTATTAAGTGTTAAATAAGTGTTAGGTTTCTTCTTCATTAACTTATGTTTGCTAAAATCCATTGTTCTTCTTTATCTCTCTATAGCAGGGACTCTTGCCCAAGTTCATAATTATGGATTCACCTGTTTACTAGAGAACCCCAGTTAAGTTGCCCCATATTGAATTCAGCATATCCCTGTGGTCCAAGAATTGTCTCTCTTCTTGCCATCCTTTTCTAAGTTATGGGTACCACCCTCTATGTGGTTAGTAATCTAGAAACAGATTGTCATTGGGCTCCACCTTCTAATTCACCATTAGCATCTGGTCTTCACATTTTGCAACTCTACCTCATTAAAGTCTTCTGGCCCATCCTCTTTATTGTGCTGTCTTTCATATGGCTCTCTTACTCAGGTCTGGAATACTCTAAACCTTGCTAACCTGGTGTCCTACTATCACCCCTTTTATTATTATTTTTTTATTGCCTTGTAACAAACAGTGACTTAAACCAACACCCATTAGTCACAAGTCTGTAAATTAGAGGTCTGATACAGTGTGTCTTTGTGTTCTGCTCAAGCTGAGATCAATATGCTGCAGGACTGTATTCCCTTCTGAAGACTCTGGGGAAGAACCTGTTTCCAAGATCATTTCAACTTAACAGACTTCAGTTCTGGGCAGCAGTGGAACTGAGATCCAGTTTCCTTGCTGGCTGTCAGCCAGGGGTTGTGCTCATCTTCTGTAGTTGCTTTTGTTCATCATCATGTAGTCCCCTCTGTCTTCTAAGCTGGCATGGGCACATAGAATCCTTCTCATACTTTCACTATTTCTGCCTTCCCCTACTGTCATCACCCAGCGAAAACTCCCTGCTTTTGAGGGCTCGTGTAATTAGATTAAGGCCACCATGCACATCTCCATCTCGTACGGTCAACTGTGCCATATAACACAATGGAATAATAGGAGGAATATTTCTTCATATTCACTTATTCTGCCCATACTCAAATGGGAGGTGATTATACAAAGCAGAGAATCATATGGTATGGTTTTAGATTTCTACCTACCTCCCCCATCTTCTTCTGAAAGTTATTTTTCACATAGAATTTATTCTTTTCACATGGAATTACCTATACAAAATGAAGTGTTTTCTTGCTTAAAACTCTTCAGAGTCTCCCTCAAAACAAATGTAAACCCCCTCAGCCTAACACAGAAAGTCCTGTAGGAATTACTCTGTAACTCCCTGTCCACAGCTTTTCTCTCAGGTCTTTACTCCTTGCATTTTACTCTCTTGTAATACTCAGGAGCCCACGGTTTCTCTCACTCATTCTGATGATTTCTTGACTCCATGCTGTCTCATCTGCCTGAAATGCCTTCCTTTGTATTCTTAACCTGAACACCACTTACTTACTCTCCAGTACTCGGTTCCATCATCATTTCTGCTAGAGCATCTATTCTGGCTCCTCCTTGTCCCCATTCCTGGTGCTCCATGTACCTTCTCTCTATGCTGCTATCATTGCACTTCTACACAGTTTATCTATCTTCATTACATGCAGATTAGAGGGAAAGGATCTTTATTCATGGTGCTATGAAGTAATTTTTTTTTATTGTTTTTAACTCCACATCTCTAACATGCAGTTAGTTCTTCATTTTTCACTGGGAGGCCTCTCAGTTAACATTCAGTTTGGGAAATAGAAATTAAGTCTGTTTTGAGCTCACAACTCCAAAATCATATTTCTTATTCTCTTCATTCTCCGAATTTGGTTTGTTTGTTTTTTATGTACATATGTATGTATGTATGTATGTTAGATTAATATTCAGTGTTTACATGGTTATGGGGATGCCATTGTTTTGTACATCAAAGTAGTTTAATTTGCTATGATTCATTTTCATTTCTTGCCTAGTCTTTTGATTTCTTTGTTACCAAGATCATTCAACTTGTCAGAATTCAGTTCTGGGCAGAAGTGGAACTGAGATCCAGTTTCCTTCCTGGCTGTCATAGTCTTTTGATCTTGGTTTTTTGTTTGGTGGTATATTACTTACTTAGCATGAATTAATCCCAATACCACCCTATAATTATTAAAATCAACTTTCAATACATACAAAAACTTTAGGTGCTCAAAAATAAATATGCATAATACAAACACACAGAAAAGTTTCTATCTTGCTCTTGTAAAGTACAAAATGTTATTCTAAATGATGGACAGCTTTCCTAAAAATTATGAATATAGACATAACATTCTTCCCACTTGTAGCTCTGCCTTCAACTCAAGCTCTTCTTTATCAAGCAGGCTGATGCCAAACAATAATCAGTGAAAGTAAGTTTGTCTTCACTCCAGTTTTCAGGTCCTCTTGTAATCCTTTCCAGAGCCAATTGCTGTTGCTTTGTTATGTATTTTTTTAGCGACAATATTTATATTCACAAGTCTTTGCAGGCATGTGTGATGCATATACACACAATTTTTCCTTATTTTCGAATTCCGTGAAAATCTGTTTAAAATATATCTACTGATGAGAATTAATTAGAATAGGAAGAAGCTAGGGGATATAGCTGGGATAAATAAATAAATTTTTTAAAAAACAGGAAAGATGGATATGCTCTCTTTGTGGGAAAGAGTACTGCTTTCTCAGAGAAAACCTTTTTGTTAATTCTCCCAAGTGAGTATGCTTTATATTCTCTCAGATTGGCTTCTGGGAATATTTGATAATACAGAATTTTTGAAACTTTGTAAGTTTCTTAGTGATTTTATTGGAACGATTACCATTTTTCCTTCATAATTAAAAGCAAAATTCGGGTTACTTTTAGATTTGGTTCCTTTTCAAATTTTCCAACATTATAGTATCTATTGATTTTCCTTTCCTGGTTATTACTCCGATGGCTGAAAGATGGAGATTTTTCTAGCTCCACCAATTCTTTTCCATTTGTTAGTTGTCATTCTATTGTCAGGAAAGGTTTTTTCTTCTATTTATTTCTTCTAATTTATTCATTCATTTATGTTATTATGGACTCATGTATTCTAATTTTATCTAATGCATTATAATTGTTTATTGTCATTTATTTTAATGCTTAACTTGTCCTGATTTGGCCAGTGGATATCTCTTCACACTGGTTCCACTGCCCTTTTTTTCATTTTTTCCTATCTTTCATTTTTTATTTATTTATTTTTTCTAGTGGTTGACAGCTAAGATTTTATAGACAGAATTAGCTTCAAACCTTCACTTTCCTACTAGCTAGTTATTATATATATATATATATTTATTTTTTAAAAGATGCTTAGATTACATAAATGTTACACAAAAATTGCAGGGATTCCCATGTTCCCCACCTCCCATACCTCCCTTAACATCCCACATAAACATCTTTCATTAGTGTGGCACATCACCTGCAATGGATATACACATCCTGGGGTTTTGCCACTAAGCATGGACCATAGTTCACATTGTAGACCACACTCTCTCCCACACAGTACTGCATGTTATATGCTGATGTAAAATGACCTATATCTGTCATTGTAATGTCAGTCAGGATAATTCCCAAGTCCTGAAAAAGCCCCTGTATTACAACTGCTTTTCCCTTCCCTTTGACATATCACCATCAGATTTTCAGTGCTTTATCACTTTCTGGCAAAACAACATGTTTCAGGCTCACCCTGTACTTTCCCTGCCCAAGTACTAGTTCTGTTTAGATACAAATGGTGTTTAAAAATAAGAAAGGAGTGCAAAATGGAATGAAAAGCATTTAATGGAATTCTATAAGCAGGTATTTAATCAGAGAATATTCATATTGCAAAATACTAATTTTTGTCCATGTGTGCAAATGATGCTTGCTCTCAGTGTATGAAACATACCTAGATGTCATCCATAATCCCCTTCTCACCAGTTTCTGCCTGCTCTCAGAACAGTTTTCTTAGGTTTCCATCAGTGACTGCATGAAAGGGAGAAAGAAATGGTGGGGGGTCTTTCACAGCAGTGACACCATTTTACATTTCCACCAGGAATGTAAAATGTTCCTAGTTATGCACGTCCTCACCAACACTTGTAGTTTTCTATTTTTTATAGTAGACATTCTAGTGGATGTGAAATGATATCTGATTTTGGTTTTGACTTACATATCCATAATAGCTAGTGAGGTTGAGCATATTTTAATGTGCTTTTAATTTTTTTTGAGGACCTCATGTGTGGGGAGCTAGCACCCAATCACTGAGCTACATCAGCTCCCCCCATTTGGTTTTTTCATTTGTTTTTTGTTTGTTGTGTTTTTAGGAGTTACCAGGGATCGAACCTGAGACCTCATATATGGGAAGTAGGCACTCAACCACTTGAGCTACAGGTGCTCCCTTCATGTGATTTTTAGCCCATTTGTATTTTGGAGAAATTTCTTTTCAATGACAATGGATAAATATCTATTTAAGTCTTTTGCCCATTTTTAAATTGGGTTGTTTGTCTTTTTATTTTTGAAATGTAGAATTTCTTAATATGTTCTGGAAATTAAACCATTATTGGATATATGGCTTCCAACTATTTTCTCACATTGAGCAGGTCATCTGTATACATTCTTGAGAAGGTCCTTTGAGGCACAAAAGCTTTAAATTGTGAGAAGGTCTAATTTACCTATTTTTCACATTCTTTGCTTGTGTTTTGTTTGTAATGTCTAAAAAACCACAGACCACAGATCTTGAAGATAATTTCCTACATTTTCTTCTATGAGTTTTATATTCCTGGCTATTGTATTTAGGCCTTTGATACCTTTTGAGTTAAGTTATGATTATGTTGTGAGATAAGAGTCATCTTTTACTCTTTTGCATGTGGGTATCCTGTTCTCCCAGCACCATTTGTTGAAAAGACTTTTCTTTCCCAGTTCAGTGAACTTGGTAGCTTCAACAAATATCAATACAATCATAAATGTGAGGGTCTATTTCTGAATTCTCAATTTGTTTCCAAATGAACACTATTTTATGCAATTACCATGTTGTTTTGACAACCATATCTTTGTAATATGATTTAAAGCCAAAGCATGAGCCTTCCAAATTCTTTCTTCTTTTTTCAAGATGTTTTTGCCTATTCAGGACACTTTATCCTTCCAAATAAATTTGATAATTGACTTTTCCATTTCTGTAAAGTAGGCTGATGGAATTTGTTTGGGATTACATTGAATGTATAAATTAAGTTGGGTAGAATTGACATCTTAATGAAATTTAGTCTTCCAATTCATTAACGCAGAATGTCCTTCCATTCATTTAGGTCTTCTTTGATTTATTTTAGCAATGCTTGCAGTTATTTGTATATAAGTTCATTATGCCCTTTGTTAAATTTATTCCTAAAGATTTAATTCTCTTAGTTGTTATTGAAAATTGAATTTTTAAATTGATTTCTTCTTCAGATTACTCATTGCTAGCAAATAGAAACCCTGCCAATTTTTGTGTGTTGATCTTTGTCCTAACACATTGCTGAACACGTGCATTCACTCCATTAGTTTAGATGTGTGTTTTTCAGGACTTTCTATTAAATAGGATCATGTCTTTTGGAAATAGTGAAAGTTTTACTTCTTCCTTTCCAATCTGGATGATTTTGTTTATTGTTCTTGCCTAACTGCTCTGGTTAGTACTTCTAGCACAATGTTGAATAGCAATGTTGACAGAGGGCATCATTGTCCTCTTCCAGATCTTAGAGGTGAAACTTTCAGCCTTCCACCATTAGTACAGTGTTAGCTGTGGATTTTTAAATATGTCCTTTATCATGTTGAGGAAGTTTCCTTTTATTCTTATTTTTATCAGTGTTTTTAATCAAGAAAGGATATTGAAATTTTTTTTCAAATGCCTTTTCTGCATCAATCCAAGTGATCATGTGTTCCTTCTCCTTTGATTTGTTAATGTGGTGTGTTAAATTACTTGATTTCTCATTTGGAACCACACTTGCATAGCTGGGATAAAACCCATTTGATCATGGTATATAATTCCTTTAATGTGTTGTTAGATTCAATTTACAAGTATTTTGTTGAGGATTTATGCATCTATATTTATTTGACAAAATTGATTTCTAATTATATTTTTTATAGTATCTTTATTTGGCTTTGGTATTTCAGTGATGGCCTCAGAATAAGATAGGTAGTGTTCCCTCCACTTCAATTTCTTGGAACAGTTTAAGCAGGATTGGTAGTAATTCCTCTTGGAATGATTGGAAGCCAACTGATACTGGCATGTTCTTTGGCCGTATTTGATGGTTGGTTCAATCTCTTTATTTGTGATTTGTCTGCTGAAGTCTTCCAGGTATTCTAGAGTCAGTATAGGCTGCTCATGTGTTTTAAGAAATGGTCCATTTCTTCTATTTTGTTTAAATTTTTGACCTACAATTGTTCATAGTATCCTCTTATATCCTTTTTATTTCCAAGGGGTGAGTAGTAATGTCCTTCCTTGCAGTTCTGATTTTATTTATTTGCATCTTCTCTCTTTATTCTGAATCAATGTAGATTAGGGTTTGTAAATTTTATTTATTTTCTCCAAGAACCAAATTTTAGTTTTATTAATTCACCCTGTTTTTTTT
>JAQZBX010013450.1:0-39855 GCA_029593785.1 Cabassous unicinctus | reverse complement strand
CTCATAGTCCCGTGCTACTAATGAGGCTGGTTTGACAGTTACTGTAAATGGATTTCTAACCCAAGCATTATTGTCATTTGTTACAGGAAAATATTTTAACAGAGTAGAGCGCAAACCCCTTAGATGCTGCACAATGGCACTGCAAATATCTTTATCAACGGTAGAATTAATTTCAGTCAAAAAGTCACTGAGTGTAGGAGAGCAATCAAAGTTTTCTTCTTCTACAGATGAGGCCCAAAATTCCAACTTTCTTAACAATGATGACATTTTATCAAATACTGTAAAAACCGTCACATTCTTCCCTTGCATTGACAGATTAACCTCATTTAATTTAGTGAAAACATCTGCAAGATATGCAAGTCTTAGTAGCCAAGATGAATTTGTTAAACAATCAGACAATCGAAAACATCCATTACCAAGACTTTGCATTCAACCCCAATAGAAATTCTGTATAATTTAAGCATTAACTCCCCATTCCCTACCCTCAATCCATCCCCTGGTAACTATGTTTTAGATTCTGACTCAATGAATTTGCTTATTATAATTATTTCATTTCAGTGAGCTCAAACAATATTTGTCCTTTTTTTGTCCAGCTTATTTCACTCAACATAATGTCTCCAAGGTCCATCTAAGTTGTCACATGAATCAGAAATTCATTCTTTTTTAATGCTAAATATTATTCCATCATATGTATATACCAGATATTGTTTATCTTTTCATCAGTTCATGGGCATTTTAGTTGCTTCCATTTTTTGGCAATTGTGAGAAATGCTGCTATGAACTCTGATGTGCATATATCTTGAACAAGGAACTTTGTGTGTTTTCAGTCCAAGATTAGATAGCTAGACTATCATAAAAATCTGTTTCTGACTGTAGAACTTTAACTCGGCCTCCAAAATCCACCCTGCCTGTACATACCCTGCACGTGAGAACATATTCTAATTGCCAGTGTTATAATATATGAACTGGAATAAAATATGAGATTGGCTCAAGGCCCTGCATACTCATCTGATATGTTCCAAGTTCCTTGACTTAAGAGGGTTAAAAAAATAGTTCCCTATGGTGGACCCAATTCCAATGATGGCTCATTTAACAATAAAAATATCATCAACTAAATAAAATAAATGTCTTGTGCATTTTTAGTTGAAAAGTAGTCTAAGAGACATTTGTGAGAAGGATAGAAAAAAATATTTGAAATTAAGATGGTTTTGACATATTTAGGACATATTGTCATCAAAATCATAGGCCTTGAAAGTTCTTTTGGAGACTACTAGAAGAGTAAAAACCATTCTACGTATTCCCTCTAATAGAAACTTAGAGACAGATATAAATATGATGTAAAGAATGATGAATAGGAAGAATATGACTGCATCAAGAAGTCATGTAGAATTGTGTCACATTACTTCCTAATTTAGCCTTCCACATTTCTTTCTTGTCCCATCCAAGATTTCTAAGCTTCTTCCACACTTGTGATATCTAACCTTCTTGCAACTTAAATAATGTGCCTCTGAAATGTGAGTGTTTATAAGCCAGTTAAGGTATTTGTTTATTAATATTCACTATGGTGGACTCTAAATAGTTTAAATCTAAAACTTCATATATTAATGGGCAGGATTTTTATATTACATATTTATGAACCAAAATATTTTTTCATTATTTTCTGCTTACACTCCCATACTGAGCAAACAATTGATCAAATTTTTGCATTTATTCATTTGCATTCAAGAGTTATTGTGCTAAGGGATAAACAATTAATACTAGAAAGTACAACTAGAGAATAGATCATTAAATATAGACCAATTGGAGGATGGTGAAAAGATAGTAGAATAGATAGCTCCCAGACTCCGTCCTTCCCCCAAAACAACTATTAAACAGGCAGGAACTTTCTGATATAATTATTTTGAAACTTTGAATGTTAGAAGAACCCTGTGCAGCACCCAGGGAAAAGCAGAAGGAAGAGACTGATAAATTATGATAAAGAACAGTAAACTGTTCTCTCCATGCCAGCACCTACCGGTGCCCATTCCCCATTCTTGCAGTAAGCAGTCATTGGGTCCAGGCCCTGGGTAGCTCCTTGTTGATAGAAAGAGTCCTAAAATTACTCTTCACTAAGAATAGGATTGGGCATCATAGATCACTGCTCTTAGATTTTGATTAATGGAAAGCGGGTGTGGCTCAATCAATAGAGCTCCCGTTTACCATATGGGAGGCCCTGGGTTCGCTTCTCAGGGCCTCCTTGTGAGGGCAGGTTGGCCCGTGCGGTGCAGTGGGCTGATGCAGCAAGACCTCACAGCAAGGGGGAGATAAGCAGACACAGAAAAAACACACAGCAAATGGACACGGCAAACACAAGCAGCAAGGTGGGGGAAAATAAATAAATAAATCTTAAAAAAAAAAAAGATTTTAATTAGTGAATTCCAATTGCTGGGAGACTGACACTGAGGGTAGCCATTGATTTAACCCTACCTGGACAGGGGCAGTGGTGGTGGGGACTTAAAGATCCTGCTGGATCACTTAGTTGAAGGGCTGCTTTTGCTGGGCAGTCCAGGAAAAGCCAGCTTTGGGGGCCAGCAGAGAAGCTCTTTGAGCTTTTCTTAATCCTTCCCAGGGCACATTGGAGCTGGTTGTAGGTTCCTGGCCTTATTTTCACTGAGTAAAATAGACTTTGGAAAGTACTTTCAGGTGTGTCCCTTATCAATGAACTTTCTCTCAAGGCAAAAGCAGGTTGGGACAAGGAAAGAAAGGTAAGAAATTACCAGACAATCTGGGGCAAATGCCTGCTGGCTTCCAACCTGGGAGAAGGAAGTCTGTCTCCTGGGAAACAGAGGAGACAACCAAACTGTTGTAAACAGTGGAATTCTAAAACAATTAACAAGCAAAAGCCCAGGACAAGGAAGGGAAAATTACACTGTGTTTACCTTTAGCAAACTTTCCTGATAGGTGGACTGAAGTTCATGAAAATTTCTGTCTCATCCCCACCTGGTGAAAAACAGAAAACCAAGAAATAGACATATCACAGAATAAATTTCAGAGTTAACATTTGAAACTATTAAAATGAACACTGTGTTAACAAATGAGTACCAGATAAACAAAGAAACAGGAAATGATGGTCCATCCAAAGGAAAAGGTTAAAAATAACAGAAAAACAACAGCAACAAAGAAGAAATGAATCTGGACATACCAAGCAAAGCCTATTAAAAAATTATCTTAAAAATGTTCAAGAAGAAGAAGGAAAGTACAGAGAAAGAATTAAAGGATATCAGGAAAACAATGGGATTCTAAGTAAAGAGGTAGAAATTTTAAACAGGAACCAAACAGAATTACTGGAGTTGAAGACCACAATAACTCAAATGAAAAATTCCTAAGGGGGCTTTAATAGCATATTGGAGGTGGCAAGAATCAGTGAACATAACGAAATGACACTTGAATTGAGTAAGTCTGAGGAAGAGAAAAAAAAAGACCATTAAGAGCAAAAATAGCTTAAGACAGCTATGAGACACCATCAAGCACAGCAATATATGCATTATGGAAGTCCCAGAAGGAGAAGAAAGAGAGAAAAGGGCAGAAGGAATAGTTAAAGAAATAATGACAGAGAACTTCCCAGTATTAACAAAATACATGAATATGCACATTCAACTAGACCAGAGAACACAAAACAAGAAAAAGATGAAGAAAAATATGCACCATCATATACTGATGACATTATTAAATGCAAAAGACAAAAGAGATGTCTGAAAGATGCAAGAGAAAAGCAATGTGTTATATACAAGGGAGTCCCAAATGAATAGAGTACTGATTTTTCATCAGAAAAATCGAGGCAGAAGAAAGTGGATTGAAATACTTAAAGTGCTGAAAGAAAACAACTGGTAGCCAAGAATTTTATATCCAGTGAGACTGTCTATTTAAAAATGAGGGGAGATTAAGACATTCTCAGATAAATAAAAACTGAAGGAGTTCTATTACCTTAGATCTGCCCTACAAACAATGCTAAAAGGATTTCTTCAGACTGAATGGAAAAGACACTAGACAGGGGTTCAAGCAGCATAAAGAAATAAAGATTTGCAGTAAAGGAAAGCACTTGAGTAAATATAAATGCCAGTATTAGTGTATTCTATTGTTTGGTATGTAACTCCATTTCTTAACATCCTACAGTACTAAATGTAAATGCATAAAATATAATGATAAAACTTTGTATTTGGACAATGTAAAAAGATATAAGTGGTACAAAAAATAAGGTGGAGGGGAAGTATATGTGCATAGTATTAGAGTTAAGTTTTTATCCAACTAATATGGTTGTTATAAATTTAGGATACTAAATTTTAATCCCATGGTAACCACAAGGAAAACAGATGTAAATTATAGCCAGATAGAAGAGAGAAGACACTCAATATAGTACAACACAAATAAGAAAATAAATGTAATATTCGGCTTTAATGGAAGTAAGGGTCAAAAAAGATATAATACTTTAAAAGGCTAAATAGCAAAATAGCAGATGAATGTCCTGTGTTATCAGTATTGACTTTAAATGCAAATGGATTAAACTCTCCAGTCAAAAGGCAGAGATTGTCAGAATGGATATAAAAGCATGACCCAACTATATGCTGCTGCAAGAGAATTACTCTAAAGTCAAATATACAAGTAGAGTGAGTGTGAAAGGATGGAAAAATATATACCATAAAAGTGGTAACCAAGAGAGTACAGAGGTAGCTATACAAATGTCAGATAAAATAGCTTTTAAGTCAAAATCATTTATAAGGGACAAAGATGGTCATTATATACTCATAAAGAGGACAATTCAACTCGAAAATGTTAACAGTTATAAATATATTTGTACACTAAGAGCAGAGCCCCAAAATATATGAAGACAGATTTGAAAGGAAAAATTGATGGTTTTATAATAATAATAGGAGACTTTAACACACCACTCTCAATAATGGATAGAACATCTAGTCAGAAGATCATTAAGGGAGTGCAGGAGTTAAATGATACACTAAACCAACTAGAACTAACAGACATATAAAGAACCTTGCAGCCAATGACAAGAGAATACACGTTTTTCTCAAGTGCACATGGATCATTCTCCAGGATTGAGCATGTGATGTGTCACAAAACAAGTCTCTTTAAATTCAAAACTAATAAAATCATTCAATGCATCTTCTCTGACCACAATGGAATGAAGCTAGAAATCAACAATACAAAAAGAAATAGAAAATTTTTAAAAATGTGAAAATTAAAAAACATACTCTTAAGCAATGGGTTAAAGAGGAATTCAGAAGTGAAATTAGAAAACAAATTGTGGCAAATGAAAATGAAAATACAACATACCAAAGCTTATGTGATGCAATGAGGGAAGTGCTGAGAGGGAAATTTATAGTTGTAAATTCTTACATTAAAAAAAAAAAAAATATTTCAAAATAGAGACCTAATTTCCAACCTGGAAGAATTAGAAAAACAGAGAGCAAATTAAACCAAAGTGAGCAAAGGGAAGGAAACAATAAGATTAGAGTGGAGATAAATGAAATAGAAAACAACAACAACAACAAAACTAATAGAATCAAAAAACCAAAAACTAGTTCTTTGAAAAGAGCAATAATATCTACAAATATTTAGCTAGAGAGACAAAGAAAAAAAGAGAGCATAAAAATAATGAAAATACAATTGGGGTCATTAAAATAGTTCCTATTGAAATATAAGAGACTATAAGAGGATACTATGAACAACTGTGCAACAATAAATTAGATAACCTAGATGAAATGGACAAATTCTTAGAAACACACATACTACCTACATTGACTCAAGAAGAAATAGAAGCTCTCACCAAACTGAATACTAGCAAAAGGATTGAATCTGTAATCAAAAACCTCCCAACAAAGAGAAACCCAGGACCAGATGGCTTCATAAGGGAATTCCACCAAACATTCCCAGAAGACTTAACTCCAATTCTGCTCAAATTCTTCAAAAAAATTGAAGACAAGGATGCACTCCCTAACTCATTCAACAAGGCCAACATCAGCTTAGCACCAAAGCCAGATAAAAATACCAAAGGAAAAGAAAACTATAGACCAGTATCTCTTATGAATACAGATGCAGAAATCCTCAACAAAATACGAACAAACTGAATCAAACAGCATACTAAAAGAATAATACGCTACGAACAAGTGGGCTTTATCTCTGTTATGCAAGGAGTGTTCAATATAAGCAAATCAATTAATGTAATACACCACATTAACAGAATGAAGAAAAAAAAGCACCATATCATCTCAATAATGCAGAAAAGACATTTGATACAATACAGCACTCCTTCATGATAAAAACATTTGGAACAGTAGTAATAGAAGGAAACTTCCTCAACATGGTAAAAGGTATATATGAAAAGCCCATAACAAACATCTCACATAATGGTGAAAGACTGAAAGCTTTCCCTAAAAAGAATCAGAAACACTAAATTTTATTAAAGTGTCAATACTGCCCAAAAGAATTTACAGATTCATAGCAATCCCAATCAAAATTCCAACAATTTTCTTTGCACAAATGGAAACCCAACCATCAAATTTATATGGAGCATAAATTCCAAAGTAGGGCTCACTGGCAGGGCACCAAACTCCTGAGCTGTCTGCCCTGGGTATAGAGTCTGGATGTCTCCAGAGCCCTCAGGAGCTCCACTATTTGAGGCAATATTTACTTTGGCAGTAAATGAGATCCTGCTGAGATGTGCATAAACATAACCTTTGAAATGACCTCCCGACTCACTTTTAAGTCTCTTAGCCATATAAACCCATTTGTCTTTACCCTTCCCCTCTTTTGGTCAAGGTCTTTTTTCCAGTTTCATTGCTAGTTGACACTTGGTAGTAATCCCTCCATGCAGGAAGGCTCATCCCAGGAGTCATGTCCCATGCTGTGGGGAAGATAATGCATTTAAATGCTGAATTTGGCTCAGAGAGAGGCCACATTTGATCAACAAGGAGGCTCTCAGGAGGTAACTCTAAGGCACCCTATAATACTAAGCTAAGTTTCAATTTCAAAAGTAAAGGTTCATAAATACAGTCATCAATATCAAGGGCCCCAAAATGTATGATCCTCCTTTACTAGTAACTGCCCCTAAACTTGGGGGATTCTTGCTATTCCATTAGAGAATATGGCTGAATTCCCCAGGATGGGAATTTGATATTCTTCTGGTTATTGTGTGAATCTCCACCCACAGTGACAATGGCCAATTAACAGTTGAACACATTCAAATGCCTTATAGATATGCCCCAGGTGAACCTCTTCCCATGCATCCCTCATCACTGACACCCTGTACCAATGATCTTTCCCTGCCACAATTGTAACCCTTCTGATATCCAAAACTTCTTCAAAAATGAATCAGAACAAAATAACCAAATGCAATTAATAATAAAATGAAAAACAATGAACATAACAAGTAAAATACCAAAATATTTAAAAATTTGAAATAATAAAAAATATAAAATTTAAAAAAATTGACATTATGTCTTTCATCATTGTAAGAGCTATTGTCTTGTATGTACAGAGGCATTTTCTTCCGTTTATTCCCCCAGTGTCCTATTCTTTTTATTTTGTCTTCAAAGAAGCTTTAGGTTACAGAAAAGTCACGTACAGAATATAGGGGATTCCCATATACCCAACATCTTCTCCCTTTTCCCGTTTCCTCTATTAATAACATTTTTCATGTGAATGGTACATTTGTTACAATTGTACAAATATTGAAGCATTACTAGTAACCATGGTGAATGATTTACATTATGATATACATTTTGCACCATACACTTATATAAATTTTGATAAAATTTAATATGGTCTGTATCCATCATTAAAAGATCATGTAGAACAATTCCATCACCCCAAACATGCCCCATTTTCCATCTATTCTTTTCCTCCCACCCCTTCCCTCAGGACCCATGGCAACTACCAAAATTCACTCCTTGAAGAACAAGATTCATAGTTACTTGCAACAACACTGAAGGCTTGACATGCTGGCCTGTCTTTCCCTATTAGGCACTGCCTATGCTCTCGAGAGACTCCCACCCCTCTTTTTGAGAACATAGCAGGTCTCCCCAGGATTGGAATCCAAGACCTTCCTTCTCATTATGTGGGTCTCAACTCACTGTGACAAGATGAACACACACACACTCCCTAGAAGCCTGCCTCAGTTGCACCCTGTCCTGCATGCCCCATATCCAATACCCTAAGCCAGTAACCCTCCTTTGCCATATTTGCCAAAAGAACATTCCCTATGTTGTAGTTCAACCACAACCATGCAAATCCCCAGAGTTCAAATTTTACCTCCCACAACCCCCCCCTCCCAGTTTCATGGACAGTCCAAACCATTCTCCTCACCCAGCCCCCTTCACAGACCAGTACCTACCAACCCAATAGCATCACTGCATCACTGTCTTTCCAATCCACTGCACAACTACACCCTTCCACCTTATATAGATTTTGTCCATATGAGCATTGGCTCACAACCCTCTTCTCCCTTTATGTCTCCTGTAAACCTATCTTCCAGACTCTAGCTCTGTGGGTCTGCTCAATTTGCTTAATTCATATCAGCGAGGTCATGTAATATTTGTCCTTCAGTGCCTGGCTTGCATCACTCAACATAAGGTCTTTAAGATTCATCCATGTTATCCTGTGTGTTAATATTGCATTCCTTCTTACAGCTGAGTAACATCTCATTGTATGTATATACCACAATTTGCTTATCCATTCATCTGGTAATGGACATTTGGTTTGTTACCAATTTTGACAATAGTCAATAATGCTGCTATGAACATGGGTGTGCATATATCTGTTCTTGTACCAGCTTTCAATTCTTCTGGGTATATACCTAAGTGGTGGTATTGCTGGATCATATGGCAGTCCTATAGTTAGCTTTCTGAGGAACCACCAAAATGTTTTCCACAATGGCTGCACCATTCTACATTCCGACCAGCAGTGGATAAGGGTTCCCATTCCTCCACATCCTCTCCAACACTTGTAGTCCTTTGATTTTTTAATAACTGCCAGTCTAATGGGTATAAGATGATATCTCATTGTAGTTTTGATTTGCATTTCCCTAATAGCTAGTGATGTTGAGAATCTTTTCATGTGCTTTTTAGCTTATTGTTCTTTGGAGAAGTGTCTATTCAAATCACTTGCCCATTTTTAAAATGGGTTGTTTGTCTTTATTTTTGAGTTGTAGGATTTCTTCATATATGCTGGTTATTAGGCCCCTATCAGATATATGGTTTCCAAATATTTTTTCCCACTGAGAAGGCTGCCTTTTCACTTTCTTGGCAAACTCCTTTGAGGTACAAAAGTTTTATGATTTTAAGCAGGCCCCATATATCTATTTTTTCTTTCATTACTCATGCTTCGGGTGTAAATTTCATAAAAGCATTTCCTAATACAAGGTGTAAAGTACTGTAATGTTTACATTTAGAAAAATAAATATTTCAAATCAAAGACCTAATCTTAAACTTGTAAGAAATAGAAAAAAAAAGAGCAAACTAACCCAAAGTGAGCAAAATGAAGGAAACAATATGATTAGAGTGGAGATAAATGAAATAAAAAACAACAGCAGCAGCAACAAGAACAACAACAAAAACAATAGAGAGAATTAACAAAACCAATCCTGGTTGTTTGAAAAGATCAATAACATCTACAAGCATTTAACTAGATAGACAAAGAAAAAAGAGAGAGGATAAAAATAATGAAAATCAGAAATGCAAAGGGGGACATTAAAATTTACCCTTTTGAAATATAAAGGACTATAAGCGGAAACTATGAAAAACTGTACAATAAATTAGATAACCTGGATGAAGTGGATGGCACCAGCTCAAATTCTGCACACCTTTAATGTTTTTGGAATGTCCAGTCCATCTGGTGCTTCAAATTTAGTACCACATCACTTAGGCAGCAAAGGAACAGCTAACATTCTCAACAAACTCCCAGATTTAATCCCATTATGTTAAATTAAGCTCTAAATATCCAGACTGGTCATAATACTCCTACATCTAACAGTCCACACAGAAATTCTATCTATAATAGGCCTTACATTATTTTCTTAATTGTACAGCTCGACAGACATAGCAGCATTCTGGCTGGGTATCTCAGTTCAATCCCTTGAACCCTCAGCAAGTCTATCAATCTTCACAACCTCGTCCCTAGACTGCCTTTCCTATATCTAACCCTCTACCACAAACCTCAGCCCAGCAGCCCAGTTAGCAAGGCCACCAGACCTCCCATGTCTCCATTCCCATCAGCTCACCTATGACTCCACAACAACCAACAGTCCATCCACCTGGTAGTTCACAGTCATCTGCCCAAGGCCAATATAACATTCAGAATATTTCAACAAGAACTTAGAAAAACCAGATTGAAATTAACCAAGAACCCCCACAAAGAAATAATTCTTTAAAATTGTATTCCTCTGGACTTCAGACCTCCAACAGTTCCTCTTCTGTCAACAGCCAGACCTTAAAATGAAATCATCCTACTGTTTACATAGCTGCCAGCCCCCCAAATACCGATGAGGTGATGTCTCATAGTCAACCTAAGCACTGTATTTCAGCTAATGCCAACACAGGCAATGACCAGGTCATGCAGAATCAGCCCACAATCTTCATGCCCACTAACACTAGAGCATCTGCTACCTCCAGGAACATATCTGGGCAAGTGAGCATAAGCCCTGCCTTTATTCACCACCACCACCACTTAAAGCTGGGCAGTAGGTGCCAACTCCACAACTTCTCCTCATGTTGTGATTACTCAGCCGAATACAAAGTACACTTTCAAGATTACAGTCTCTCCCAACAAACCCTTGGCAGTCTCTCCAGAGGTGGCATCCCCTACCTTTGAACTTACAAATCTTCTATCCTGATCATTATGTAGAAACAGAAAGCATTCATCACTTCACAGACTCTGCTTTAGCACATGTGGATTGAATAAGTGATGTGAAGAAACTGGGCATGGGATCTGATGATGCTGCCTACACACAAGCTTTAGAGTATAACAGATACTAGAAGGCCAGAATGGAATGACTTTAAAGAGAACTTGAGATTCAAAAGAAAAAGTTGGATAAACTAAAATCTGAGTTCAATGAAATGGACAATAATCCAACTCAAAGGCACCTGAAAAGATTGATTTCCATATCCCAAATACCTTCCCGCAAAGAAATGTAGCAGTTGAGAAGTTGCAATAGCAGTTCTAGGTTGATATTGACTGCTTGACCAAAGAAATTGATCTTTTTCTAGCCTGAAGACCACATTTTAATCTCAGCATTGTTCATAAATATTAGGACAATATTGGATTTGTAGGTCCTGTGCCACCAAAACCCAAAGATCAAAGGTCCACCTTCAAAACACCAAAGAATCAAGACACAGAAGATGATGAGAGAGCTTAGTGGAATTGCATTGCTTGTACTTTTTAAAAAATATATTTTTTATTCTTTCTAAAATATACTTAAGTTACATAAAATATTACATAAAAAAATATAAGGGATTCCCACATGGCCTACTCCCCACACCTCCCGCTTTCCCCCACATTAACTTCTTTCATTAATGTGGCACATTCATTGAATTGATGATCCAGCCTTAATCTATTGTGAACAGTGTGAGATGCCAAGGCATTTCTGAGCCACTCGCCTTGTATCTTCTCTAAAACCGCATCTAAACTACAAGAAACTTATCTGTCATCAGTGGAAAAGTTTCACTACTCCATAAGCTTTTGTCAGTTAAAGATGTGACAAGGTGGTTTTCTGATGCTAAATGCCAGCCCCAAGAGCTTAGGATACCTCACGATCCTGTCATACTTATTGAAATTCATTGCGTGAAAGGTCCTCTGCTGAAGGTCTCAGCACCTGCTGCCCAGCCATGTACAGTGTAAGCTTTCAGTGAAACACTATTTACACCAAGAAAAGGAATAGGGTGTAAGTAAACTGTTTGCTGCCACATAGTCCCAATGAATAGGGGAAGAACTTCACAAATTTGTTGTACTCTTGGCCTTGTCTTTGTCTTCCCTGAAGACATCTCCACTCTGTGAAGCCAGTATCTAAAGTCTGAAGATGAAAAAGAAAGCAGCATGCATTGTCTGTACAAACATGCAGTGAAAAACCCCAAAGCTTTTCTTACTGTATAGATTTCTCAACTCTGCTTCGAGTAATTTCTTCTCTTCTTTATTATTTTCTTAAATTTCTATATGTATAGTGTAATAATCTTTTGTTAACTAATTTTCTTTTTTCCTTTCAGTGAATAAGCACAATCATGCCCCTTTTTAAACCTTACCTGAGAGGAGCAATGCCTTAAAATAAAAAAGCATTAAAGAAATGAAACTATGCACAATAACTTTTCTCTACATATTCTGTACTTGGCCCTCTTCAGGTCCAATGTTCTGTGAAGACATGCAGATGATGCACAGGGGATTGCAGGAAAGGTGACAGAAACAATGTCTATAGGTGACACTACATACTGACTAACAGTAGATGACAACACTGTTTTTGTCTTCCACAAGGAAGCTTAAAACAAAAGAACTCTTCAGTCCACAGACGTTGCAACAAGGTTAAGCTTGCTTCATCTGCCTAGTGTTCTGTGAACTTTCACAAGAGATATTATTGGGGGCTACAGTATAAAACCAACAGCAGCTATACCTACAGTCCGCCCCCCTTTTTTGGCGAGAGGTTTAAATGCTTTACTGTTCAGGCAATCAGTTTATTAAACCTGACCTGGTGGCAATGTCAAATATATTTAAAAAAACAAGGCTAGCCATATTTAGAACTACTGAAGAAAAGGTGGAAAAAAAAGAAAAACATGCAAACTTGCAAACTGAAGCAACCTCAAGCATCTGTTTATTTTGATGATATATTTTTATAAGGAAAATAAATATTCAGATGATCAGGAATGTATATAACTAAATGAAGTCAAGAAAAAGAAATAAAGTATGCATTTAAAAAGATAGAATTATGAAATTATCTATCATTGCTTAGAATGGGGCTAAGGAAAGCACTGAATTGTAGCAAAAGTTAGAAGATAATTTTGACTGTCGCCCACTATAAACATTTGCAAGTGGATATTTCTAAAATAAACAGCATCATCACAAGTGATCTCCACGAATGTCAAGAAGCCTTGATTTGTGGGCTTTGCATTTTGTATATGGGGAGAAATATGACAATCTTAATAATTAGACAAGAGCCCCCAAAAGCATTTGATGAATTTTGTTTCAAAAACAAAGCCTTGTTTATCAGTTTCATTTGCAATTTTATGTGAAGATTGATAAGTCAGTTTTTGTTTTATTAAGAAAATGTTATTTGGAAAAAAAAACAAAACAGCATGGTAGTGGAACAATGTCAGACATATAGACCAATGGAATCGAATTGAGAGCTCAGAAAACAACCCTCACATTTATGGCCAACTGTTTTTTGACAAGGTGGCAAAGACAAGTCAATTGGGAAAACTAGTCTTTTCAGTAAACAGTTCTGGGAAAACTGGGTCTTCATTTGCAAACATCAGTTCAAAATGGATCAAAAATTTAAATATAAGAACTAGAACTCTCTAACTCCTAAAAAAAAAAAAATAAGGGGGGATCATCAGGACCTTGTGTTAGGCAATGATTTCTTGAACTTTATACCCTAAGCACATGCAACAAAAGAAAAGATAAACAAATGAGACCTCATCAAAATTAAAAAAATTTCAGCCTCAAAGGACTTTATCATTAAAGTAAAATAACAATCTATACAATGGGAGAAAATATTTGGAAACCACATATATGATAAAAGATTCATATACAGAATATATAAAGAAATCCCTCAAGTCTCAAGAAAAAGACAAACAACACAATTAAAAAATAGCCAAAAGACATGAGCAGTTCTCTCTCCAAAGAAGACATGCAAGTGAGTCTAAGCACATGAAAAGATGCTGAACATCATTAGCCATCAGGGAAATGGAAATAAAAACCACAATGAAATACCATTCCACTGCAATTTAAAAAACATAAAATAACAAGTGTTGGAAAGGATGCAGAGAAATAGGAACATTCACTCATTGCTGACTGCAATGCAAAATTATTCAGTTGCTGTGGAAAACAGTTTGTGGTTCCTCAGAAAGTTAAGTATAGAAGTGCCATATGACCCAGCAATTCCACTACTAGGTATTTGTCCAAAAGAATTTCAAGCAATTACTCAAGTGGATATTTGCACACTATGTTCATAGCAGCATTATTTAAAATTGCCAAGAAATGGAAGCAACCCAAGTATACATCAACTGATCAATGAATAAATATAATATGGTATACACAGGCAATGGAATATTTTTCAGCTATAAAAAGGAATGAAGTTCTGATACATATGATTACATGGATGAACCTTGAAAACATGTTGAGTGAAATAAGTTAGACACAAAAAGACAAATATTATATGATATCGCTGTTTCAAAACAATTAGAATAAGCAAACCATGGAGTCAGAATCTAGAATATAGGTTATGAGAGGATGGGGAGATGATAGGGAATGGGAATTTAAGACTTAAAATGCACAGAGGTCCTATTTGGAATGATGGTAATATTTTGGTTACAGATGATTATGATGGTATGTAAATTGTTATACAATTAACAGCACTGAAGTATGTATCTGAACATGATTAATAGGGGAAATGTTAGATCGTACATATAGAAACCAAATAAAAATTTTGAAAACTCCATAGCAATACACTAAACAAACAGTGAACCCTAAGTTAAAACATGGATTCCAGTTAATAGCACAATGATAAAAATCTGCTATCATCAATTGTAACAAATGTTCCAAACCACTGCAAGGTGTTGGTGATGGGGTGATGAATGGGAATCCTATATTTTATACATGATTTTTCTGTAAATCCACAACATCTCTAACAAAGAAAAAAATAGATCCATTTATTTTGAGTGTTGGCCTCACATATATTTTCATCAAATATTCTGCCAATAAAATTTTGTAACCTTAAAAGAAATGATAATAGGTGTCATGGTTTTATTGAGTAGGATTCTTTCTGATGGGAGGGTCTTTCCTCAGATCCCTCCTCAAGAAATCTATGTCCTACCATACCATATACACAGATACTCTAATAAAAAGTATATGTACTTACACAGTGCACAACCATGGGTTGTTTTCTTCCTTAAGAAATACCTAAATACTCCTAGGAAAAATACTGTATTAAACCAAATCAAACAAATTTTACTAACTAGTCAGAACTAAGTAACTTTGTAATAGAAAGAACCTCAATATTCCAGAGGTTTCCATGGTTCCAGAAGAAAGATAAGTTAGATATGGAAATGGCCCCTAGTAGTAAAACATCAATTGAGGACTTCCTGTCACTGACAACATACATTGCTTACCTTATGCTTTGTTCCTGAGCTTCCCCCTGACTGACAGGCAGGAATACCACAGTCAGAAAAATGCTGTGTGGAAGCAATGCAGTCATTTTATTGAAGTGAGATAAGTGCCTGAACTAAGAGAAATGTCTGGAGATATGGGAACAAAGTCACAAGGTTGAGAATTGGTTATATGATTTATGAGATATAGGTATAAGGGGTAATTGGAGTAACAGTGACTCCTTGATACAAAAAAATAAAAACCATAAAGACAGTATAGGTGCTGATAGCTAGATTCATATATACTTGACAGGCACTTATTTATATACTAAAATATTAGTCATTTCAGGCATAACATATTTCATTATTAATATATGGTTGTAAGCGGCTTAAGGGATTATCTGTTCAAGTGAGAACAGTACAGTGTATGGCATCACACAAAAAGAGATAATATCTTTTAATTCAATTCAATATGTGTTTATTTAGACCTAATTATGTACCAGACACATTGCTAAGAAAATATATACATATGTGTATGTATATATATATGTATATAAAGAAGACATAGAACATAATATATGTCTCAAACACACATTATATGGAAGAAACACTAGTATATTATTTGAAATAAGATAAAATTACATATAATTAGAAATATAAGAATAGGGGAGAAAATGGAACTAATTGTGCACTAATGGTGGGTCTACAAAATCCTCTTTAATAGCATATTAGAAGATGGAGTATGAATTTTATGTAAGACAGACCATTCAGGTTAGGAGAAGGGACATCCTAAGCAAATGAGGTAGAAGGAAAAAGCCCTAAGAGATATGAGAGATTGTGGGTAGGTTTGGAAAATTAAAAGGTGTTCAATATATCTGTTAAAATATTCTAGCATAGCTGCAAGCTATAGGGAAGGAGGGGCTTCTTTCCACCCAGAATGAATTGTAGCTCTAGCCTAAGCCCTAACCCCTCCTCTGGCAGGGAGGAAGCTGGGGGGATATGCACCAGCCTCTCCAGGAAACTGCAGGCCATGCAGTGGAGTGAAGGCCAGTGCTCTTCTTACTCTGGTGACACAAGCCACCTTAGGAGCTATTCTGCTGCTGGATTTGGAAGCTCCACTTCCCAAACACAGGGGAGGAAGAGACAGTTGGCCACCAACTTCAGCTACTGATTGGTAAATTTGGCTGGCTGATTTATAACCGTAGGAACAGCTTAAGTTTGAAATTGTCCAAGTTGGAAAGAGGCTGGTAGCCTCAATTTTAATTCCTCCTCTGGCGTGAAGGAAAGAGGGCTGACTGAAAATCACAGTGATGGTAGAGTTGGCTTCTTTCCACCCATATTAATTGCAGCTCTAGCCTAGGCTCCAGGCCCAACTCTGGCAGGAAGAAAGATAGTGGGACATGCACCAGCCTCTCCAGGTAACTGCAGGCATTTTGGCCAACACAGACTGATAGTCAGACACCTACAGCTAGCTCCATCCCCACCCCCAAGTAAGATAGGAGGGGAACTGTGTTTCCTCAGCCTTTCCAGGCAAGGGCAGGCACTTTCGGCCTGTACGACCTGGACTGGAGGGTACCTGTGGATCCGCCCCCTAACATCCAATAGGATAAGAGGGCCTGGTGTTTCCTCAGCCCCTCCGGCAATGACAGGTAATTTTGACCTATTGGGACTGAACTGTTTTGACCTATTGGGACTGAACTGTTTCCTAGGGGAAACACCCCTAGGCCCCAATATGATAAGAGGAGACTGGTGTTTCCTCAGCTTTTCTTGGCAATGGCAAGCACTTTTGGCCTGCACAGACTGGACTGTTGGGACCCTGTGGATCCAGCCCACTCCCTAATAAGATAGGAGGGGGCTGGTGTATCCTCAGCCTCTCCAGATAATGGCAGGTACTCTTGGCCTATAGTGACTCAGCTGTTGGCTGCCTATGGATCCACCCCCACCACTCAAGAAGATAGGAGGGGGCTGATGTTTCCACAGCCTCTTCAGGCTATGGCAGACACTTTCAGCCTACATGGACTGAACTGTTGGGTGTTGGTGGTTCCATTCCCACCCCATAAAGGGCAGAAGGGACAGTACTCCCTCAGCCTCTCAGAGCAACTGCAGGCATATTTTGGCTCACATGAATCAGATTGTTGGGCACTCCAGAAGTCTATCCCCACCCTGGCAGGGAGTGGGTGACAGTGCTACATCAATCTACCTGGGCAACTGTGGTCATTTTTTACCCCCATGGTATAGATTGCTCCCCACAACTTCAGTTCCATCCCAGGCCCAGGCAGGGGAGGAAGGGGCATGAGTCTTCATCAGTCTCTCCAGGCAACTACAAACAGTCTTGGCCTGCATGACTTGGATTATTACACATGTCTGTGGCTCAGTCATTACCCCTCACAAAGGAGAAAGGTGGGAGAAGCTTCATCAGTCCCTGGGTCAACACAAGTAGTTTCAGCTTCCACAGATTACAGCACTAACTACATGCTTTTCTCCAACAGCACAACCAGCAAGGGAGGAAGGGCAAGAAATCCCTAAACTAAAGAAAGAAACTATACCTAGAACAAATACATCTAGTAAGTCAGATGCCAAGATAGTAACAAAAATTACAATTCTTACCAAGAAACAGGAAGATATGTCCCAGTTAAAGGAACAAGACAAGCCTCCAGATGACAGAAAGGATGTAAAAAAAACTAGTCATACATGTTTGAACAAATCTTTTTAATAAACTAAATGTGAAGGCTGAAGAGATTCAGGATGTTAAGAAGAAACTGGGTGAGCACAAAGAAGAATTTGAAAACATACATAGAAAAATATCAGATCTTATGGGAACAAAAAGCACAATAAATGAAATTTAAAATATATCAGAGCCATATAACAGCAGATTTGAGGAGACAGAAGAAAGGACCAGTGAGCTTGGAGACATGGCCTCCAAAAGTGAACATAGAAAAAAACAGTTGAAGAAAAGAATGGAAAAAAATTGAACAGTATCTCAGGGAAATAAAAAATGGCAAGAGATGTACAAACATACATGTCATGGGAATCCCTGAAGGAGAAGAGAAAGGATAAAGGCTGAAGGCATATTTGAAGAAATGAAGGTAGAAAATTTTCCAACTTTGTTGAAGGACATAGATATGTCTGTCTAAGAAGCACAACATATTCCCATCCTAATAAATCTGAATAGAACAACTCCATGACACATATTAATCATATTGTCAAATACCAGTGACAAAGAGAGAGCTCTGAGAGCAGCAAGAGAAAAGCAATGCATGATATATAAGGGATATCCAATAAGATTAAGTGCTGATTTCTCATCAGAAATCATGGAGGCAAGAAGGCAGTGGTGTGATATATTTAAGATACTGCAAGAGAAAACCTTCCATCCAAGAATCTTATATCTGGCAAGACTGTCATTCAAAAATGAGGGCTAGTTTAGAACATTCACAGATAAACAGAAACTGAGAGAGTTTATAACAAAGAAGCCTACTTTACAAGAAAACTAAACAGAGTGTTACAGCCTGAAATGAAAAGACAGGAGATAGAGGCTTGGCAGAAAGTCTAGAAATGAAGATTATATCAGTAAAAGTAACTAAAAGTGAAAAACAGTGGTAAAAATAAAATATGACAGATAAAACCCAAAGGTCAAAATGGGTAAAATAAGAACTGCCTTTACAGTAATATATTGAATGTTAATGGATTAAACTCCTTAATCAAAAGACAGAGACTGGCAGAATGGGTAAGAAAATATGAGCCATCTACTTGCTGTCTACAAGAGGCTCACCTTAGACCCAAGGATACCAATAGATTGAAAGTGAAAGGCTGAAGAAGATATTCCACACAGGTTGTAACAAAAAACAAAAAACAAACAAACAAACAAACAAAAAGCCAGAGTAGCTGAACTTAGATGAAATATGCTTTAAAAGCAAATCTCTTTTTATTGAATTCCCATCCTGGGGAGCTCTGCCACATTCTGTAATGGAATATCAACAATCTCCCAAGTACAGGGGACAATGACTAGTGGAGAAGGATGGCCCATTGATGGGCCCTTGATATTGATGACTATGCTTATGAGCCTTTGCTCTTGAAATTGAAACTTAGCCTAGTGTTGTAGGGTGACTAAGTGTTACCTCCTGAAAACTTCCATATTGCTCAAATGTGGCCTCTCTCTAAGCCAAACTCAGCATCTAAATACATTATCTTCCCCCCAGTGTGGGACAAGACTCCTGGGGATGAGCCTCCCTGGCATTGAGGAATTATTACCAAGCACCAACTAGCAAAACAACTGGAAAAAGATAGTGAATAAAAGGGGGGAAATGTAAAGATAAATAGATTTATATAGTTAAAAGACTTCAAAGTGTGTCAGGAGATCATTCCAGAGATACCATTTATGCACATCTCAGCAGGATTGCATAAACTGCCAAAGTAGATACTATCCCAAAAAATGAGTCTCCTGAGGGCTCTGGAGACACCCAGGTCCTATGGTTATGGCAGATAGCTCCAGAGTTGGGTGCCTTGAGAGTGGCCCTACTTTGAAGTTTGGGCTCTCGAGTGTGATGGAGTTGGACTCAGTTATGACTTATCTACACATGTCTCTTCTGTCACTTCTGTTTTAACCTAGAGTTGGTGCTGGAGATGATAGGTGAATGCCCAAGAGACTTAAATCTTTAGGTTGTCCCTGTGCCAACTGGGCCTTGAGCCTCAACAGAGTTGCAACACCTACTCTCCATTTCATTGGACTCACCCAGGACAACTAACAAGGAGGTGAGGATGGACAATCACCATACTAATGATCTGAGAGAGTCTACAACTGCAAACAAGAGAGTTCCATCCATCATCTGTGTGGGATTGAAGTCCCCTCTCATTTAGAGGGGGAGTGGGCATCACTATCCCAGAGTCCTAAGGATTGGGTAATAAAATGTGGACTAGAGTGGACTAACTGGAATTCTACTATAGACATTTTGTGATTCTAACAATGAAAGAAATTATATCATTGATGTGGAGACAGTGGCCCCTGGAGGTGCTGAAGGCAGGAAGAGGGAAAGAGAGGTGCAATATGGGGCACTTTGGGGGCTTGGAATCTTTTCAAGTTCTCATGGATCTTTCTCTAGGATAGACCATATGTTGGGTCAAAAAGCAGATCTCAATAAATTAACAAGATTGAAATTATACAAAATACTTTCTCAGATCATAATGGAATAAAGTTGGAAATCAACAAGAGGTGGAAAAATGAAAAATTTACAAATATATTGAGATTAAACCACACACTCTTAAAAAATCAGTGGGTGAAAGAAGAAATTTTGAGAGAAATTAATACATATCTCAAGACAATGACATCAAGAACACAACATATAAGAACCTATGGGATGCAGTGAAGACAGTTTTGAGAGGGAAATTTATAGCCCTCGGTGCTTACATTAAAAAAGAGAAAGAACTGGAAAAAGAACAGCAAACTAATCCCAAAGGAAGTAGAAGGAATGAAATAACAAAGATCAGAGCAGAAGTAAATGAAATTGAGAACAACAACAACAATAGAGAGAATTAACAAAACCAAAGTTTGGTTCTTTGATAATATTAACAAAATTGAAAAATGCTTAGTTAGACCAACAAAGAAAACAAGAGAGAAGATACAGATAAATGAAACAAAAATTAAAATGGGGGCATTACTACTGATCTCTTATGATAAAAGATATCATAAGAGGATACCATGAACTACTCTATGCCAAAAATCAGGTAACATAGATGAAATGGAAAAATTCCTAGGAACACGTATGAATAACCTACACTGACACTAGAAGAAATAGAAGACCTCAAAAATCAATCAGAAGTAAACAGTTGAAATAGTCATCAAACAACTCCCCAAAATGAAGTGCTCAGTATGAGATGGTTTCACAGGTGAGTTCTACCTTGCATTTAAAGAAGATTTAATAGGAATCTTACTCAAGCTCTTCCAAAAAATTGGACAAGAAGGAATACTAACAAACTCACTCTAGGAAGCCAGCATCACCAAAATACTAAAGTCAGATTATGATATTACAGAAAAAGAAAATTCCCTAGTGAATACAGATGCAAAAATCCTCAAGGAAATAATGGCTAATCAATTCCAGCAACACATTAAAAAAAATTATTCATCATGATCAAGTGGATTTTACAGCATGCGTGCAAGGGTTATTCAACACAAGAAAATCAACCAGCATAATACACCACATTAGTAAATCAAAGAAGAAAAATCACATGATCCTTTTGACTGATGCAGAACAGTCATTTGACAAAATAGAGCATCCTTTCATTGTAAAAATACTACAAAAGAGAGGAACTGAAGGAAACTTTCTCAACATGATAAAGCCATATATGAAAAACCCACAGCTGATGTTGTATTCAATGGTGAAAGAGTGAAAGCCCTCCTATTGAGTTCAAGAATTAGACAAAGATGCCCACTGTCACCAGTGCTGTTCAATATAGTGCTAGAGGTTGTAGCTAGAACAATCAGTCAAGAAAAAGAAATAAAATGCATACAAATTGGAAAGGAATAAGTAAAACTTTCACTATTCACAGATGATATTATCCTATATCCAGAAAGTCCTGAAAATCTGCAACAAATCTGCTAGAGCTAATAAATAATTTCAGTAGAGTGTCAGGGTACCAGAGCAGTATGCAAATATCATTGTTGTTTCTACACACTAGTAATGCACAATCTAAGAAGGAAATTAGGAAAAATATTCCATTTACAATAGCAACTAAAATAATCTGATATTTAGGAATAAACTTAAACAAGGGTGTAAAGCACTTATATTCAGAAAGCTACAATGCATTGTTAAAAAAAATTAAAAAAGACTTAAATAATTGGATGAACATTCCTTGCTCATGGATTGGAAGACTAAATATCATTAATATATCAGTTCTACCCAAATTGATATACAGATTCAATGCAATCTTGGTAAAAATTTCACCAGCATTTTTTAACCAAATGGAAACACAATTATCAAATTTATTTGGAAGGGTAAGTGATGTCAAATAGCCAGAGACATTTTTAAAAGGAAAAGCAAAGCTGAAGGACTCTCACTTCCAGACTTTAAACCATATTACCTAGCTACAGTGGTTAAAACAGCATGGTACTGGCATAAAGATAGACACATAGACCAATGGAACTGAACTGATGTTAAAGAAACATACCATCAAATCTATGGTCAAGTAATTTTTGAAAAACCTGTCAAACTCACCTAGCTGGGGCAGAACAGTCAATTCAAAAAATCGTGTTGAAAAAACTGGATATCCATATCCAAAAGATAGAAAGAGGACCCCTATTTCACACATTATACTAAAACTAACTCAAAATAGCTCAAAGACCTAAATATAAAAGCAAGAACCATTCAACTCTTTATTAATCAGCCAAAGGGGTTCTGATGCAAAGTACCAGAAATCTGTTGGCCTTTAAAAAGGGTATTTATTTGGGATAAAAGCTTACAGTTTCAAGGCCCTAAAGAATCTAACTAAGGTTACTTCCTCACCAAAGTCTGTTGCCACATGTTGAAGAAAAATGGCAGGCTACCTCTGCCTGGTCTCTCCTTCCTTCTTCCTCTTGAGGCTCTATTCTCTCTGGCTGCAAACTGTCAGGTGAATGGCTCATCTCTCCCCAGGATTTCAGGATCAAAACTAGCAAAGTACTCTCTCTTCTATGTGTATGGAGCTTTTGTGTTTTCTTCTGTGTGTCTTTTTGAGTGAGTGTCCATTTATAGCCCACCATGGGGGTGGGGACTTAAACTGAGTTGCACCCCTACTGACATGGTTGAGTCAAAGCCCTAATCATAACATATTTTAATCAAAGACATCTCAGCTGAATCTAATACAATCAAAGGGGACCCTGCCCAGAGGAACAGACAAGTTTACAAACATAATCTCTCTTTTTGGAATTCATAAATAACCTCCAACTGCCACAAACTCCTAGAAGAAAATATCAGAAAACATCTTCAATACCTGGTGGTGGGTGGTGCATTCTTAAACCTTATAACAAAAGCACAAACAGTGAAAGAAAATATGGATAAATGGAACCTCCTCAAACCTAAACACTTTTGTGATTCAAAAGATTTTGTCAAGAAGGTGAAAAGGCAGCCCACTCAATGGGAGAAAATATTTGAAAAACATATATCCAGTAAGGGTTTAATTTCCATTCTATATAAAGAGAGCATACAACCCAACAACAGAAGAGCAAACAACCCAATTAAAAATGGGCAAAAGATTTAAATAACATTTCTCCAAAGAGGAAATTCAAATGGCCAAAAATCATGTTAAAAAATGTTCCATATCACTAGCTATTAGGGAAATGCAGATCAAAACGACAACGTAATATCATCTCACACTACATAGAAGGGCCATTATTTAAAAAAAAACAAAACAGAAATCATTAAGTGCAGCAGAGAATGTGGAGAATTAGGAACACTCCTTCACTGTTGGTGAAACTGTAAAATGGTGCAGCTTCTGTGGCAGATAGTTTCCTAGTTCCTCAAGAAGCTAAATATAGAACTGCCATATGATCCAGCAATTCCTCTACTAGCAATATATCCAGAAGAACTGAAAACTGTGACACAAACAGACGTCTGCACACGAATGTTCATAGCAGCATTATTCACAATTGCCAAATAATGGAAATAACACAAATGTCCATCAAACAATGAATGGATAAACAAAATGTGGTATATACATATGATGGAATACTATGCTGTTGTAAGAAGAAATGAAATTGGGACACATATGATAACATGGATGAATCTTGAAGACATTATGCTAAGTGAAGTAAGCCATACACAAAAATGACAAATATTGTATCATCTCATTGATATGATCTAAATAAGAAGAAGAAATGCATGGAGTTAAAACGTAGAGTATAAGTTGTTAGGAGATAAGAGGAGGGCTTAGGAGGACTACCAATGCTTAACGTATGTAGAAGTTTTAATTAACTTGACTGTAAAATTTTGGATATGGATAGAGTTGATGGTAACACAATACAGTGAGTAGCAGCTGGTTTATAAATGGGAATGTGGCTTGAAAGGGTAGTCTAAGGATGTAAATGTCAACTGAAAGAAAGCTAGAGAATAATCTAGGGACTGAATAACACAGTGAACTCAGAGGTGGATGAGAATTGTGGTTAATGGTACAGATGCAAGAGTGTCCTTCTGTGAGCTAGAGCAGATATACATCACTAATGCAAGTGTTGGGAATGTGGAGAAGCATAGGAAAAATACAGTTGGTATTACCTATGGACTGTGAGTAACAGCAATACAGTAATAGTCTTGCATCTATGCCAAAGATGTACCATGTTGATAATGGGGGGTTATGGAAAAAGTGTTCCAAATGTATGCTATGGACCATGGTTGGTGGTAATAGTCTGATGATATTATCTCATAATCTTTAACAAATATTCCACCTTGGTTTGGTGTGTTGGTGAAAGTGTGTTGTATGGGAATTCTACATATGTGCATGACTGTTTTGTAAGTTCACAACTTCTGTAATAAAAATATATTGAAAAAATAATATATGGTGGGCTGGGGGAAAACACACCAATGTGAGATATGGATTATAGTTAGTAGTAATATTTTGAGGATATTGCTTCATAATTTGTAAAAAATGTTTCACAGCAACGCAAGCTGTTGGAGGTGAGGTGATGTATGGGACACCTATATGATGTTATGCATGTTTGTTTTTTAAGCTCACAATTTTTGCTACACACTTATTGTTTATATATGTTTATGTATGAATGATATAGTCAATAAAATTTAAAAATGTAAAAAAAATATTCTAGCAAAAATGTAGGGTAATAGGAAAAGTCTTAATCTTTCTTTCCATTGTGATATATACTGTGCTAAAATTTTATGTGTTATAGCCCATGCAATCTTACAACATCTTTTCAAATCCTGATATTACCACATTCTCATAGATATTTCAAAAAATGCTGCGAATACAAATTAAGCAAATTGCCAAGACCCAGAGATAAAAATTGAACGTGAGTATTTGAACCATTTCTCCTTGACTAGAACGCCTATTATCATTGTGTAAAACCATACTTTATTTTAAAACAATGGATTCTGAGATTAGCAAGGTAGACATAGGCCAATGGGGGGAGATTTAAAATAACATTAGAGAAGGTTGGATTTTATTATAAGGAAAAGTGTCTTTTGGTAAACTTTTGGATAAGGATGTGACATGATTAATGATGTGCTTTAAGATAGTCCTTGCGTTCTTCAAATTCAAATGGTAACACCTAGAACTAGTTAAACACTTTAAAATGCAGATTTCTGTATGGATAACAGTAAATAGATTCTTTGGCCTATATAAGAAAATGGTCAATCAGTAAGACTCCAAAAGACAGCTTAAATTATTTCTAAAATATCTCTAATGATGACTATTCTGGGGCAGAGTATTGGAGGTACAATTATTATCACCTTATGTACTTTAATTCTGAATGTGACATTTGAGATCATCCTTCTTGCATAGCATTTTTCATCTCCATATTTCTCAGGGATAGATGAGAGGATTCAGCAAAGGGAAAATCACCGTGTAAAACACAGAGATTTCCTTGTCCTTGTTCTCACTGCCATCAGGTGGAACTTAAATATAAATACAGTGCACAAAAACAAAACCTAAAACCATATGTGCAGGTAAAGATTAAGAGAGCTTTTCATCACCCTGCGGAGGAGTGCATCCTAAGGCTGTACAATATGAGTACATAAGAAGCCAAAAGGACAATAAAAACTACAGCCACCATCATTCCTGAATTGAAAATAGATAAGATACTAACAATGTGTATACCTTTGCAGACCTATTTCAAAAGAGGCTTCACATCTCACATGTAGTGATTTTTCTGATTAGGGCCACCAAATAGTAAATTGAGCACCATGAGCAGTAGAGGAATAGAGTGCCAAAATCCACACCCCAGGGCATACCTCTGCAGGTTCATGTTGACCATGTAGTGCTGGGTCTTGACAATTGCAAAAAGGGGTCAATAGACATGGACAAGAGATGAATCTTCCCACACCCACCAAACAGTTGACCGTGAAGCACTGGGACATACAGCTGTTACAGGAAATGTTTTTTCTCTCTGCAGCTAAGTCTTTGATAAGCTGGGGAGGGACAGCAGATGTGTTTTGTTTGTATGATTACTATATGTATATATATTTTTTCATATTTCTGCCAATCAAATTCTGTAGTCCTTTGTGGAAAAAAATGATAAGAGATGTTTTATGCTTTTGTTGAATTATCTCTGTGGAATGAATCTTATCCTCTGTTCTCTACTCAAGACCCCCAAGACCTCTGATATCTTAGCATACCCACACAGACACACTCATCACACAGGCACCCGCACATATGTACATTGTCTTTATTTTTTAAAAATACAAGCAATAGTTGGAAAAATACTGCATTAAATCAAATCAAACAGTACTATGAATAAACAGAATAACTAGTCACCACTAATTTTCTTTGGAAACAACAGAAAGTTTTCCCTGTATTCCAGATGTTTCCATGAACGTAAGGGAAAAACAGTTATATGTTAAATACACAAGAGTCACCAAGAGATGACTTAGTGAAATTTGAGTTCCTGACACTAGAAACAAAAGTTACTTCTTCTAACTTTGCTCCTGGATCTCACCCTGGTTGTGTGACAGGAATACTCAATAAGGAAAACTGTGTGAAAATAATGCGATTGTTCTGGTGAGCAAAGACAAGACCCTGGACAATGAGAAATGGCAGGTAAATGGAAGCCAAGGCACAGAGTGAGACTGGTTTATGTGATTCATAAGGTGTCAGAGTAAGGAGTGGTTGGAATAGGAGTTCAACCTTGATGAAGAAGAACATAAATTTAAAATTTATTATAGGTTGAATATATTTTCCTGGATTTTAATCCCTCTCTGAGAGGCAAATGTGGACACAGCCTAAGATTTTGTCCTCTCTGAATTCATTTGCTTTATTATTAATACATGATTGTTAGTGCCATAAAGAATGTTCTGGATATGTAAAAACATTTTATGCAGTCCAAAAAAACAGGAGGTGGCATTTTTGGTAAAATTCACCTGTGAAGCCATTTGACCCTGGATGTTTTTGTTGGAAGATTTTTGATGATTGTTTCAATCTCTTTACTTGTGATTGATTTGTTGAATTCCTGTATTTCTTGTTGTATAAATGTAGATTGTGCATTTCTAGAAATTTGTCCATTTCCTCAAGTTTGTCTAAATTGTTGGCATACAATTTCTAATAATATCCTCTTATGATCATTTATATTTCTGTGGCATCTGTCATAATGTCCTCCATTCACTTCTGAATTTATTTAATTGCAGATTCTCTTTATTAGTCTAGCTAAGAGCTTGTCAATTTTATTGATCTTCTCAAAGAACCAGCATTTTTAATTTTTTATTTATTTTTAAAGAAGTTTTAGACTACATAAAAGTTGCTTCCAAAATATAGGGGATTCCCATATACTCCACCCACTCCCCCATTCACACTTTCCTCCATTAAAAAAATCTTTAATCAGTGTGGTATATTTGTTACAATTGATGAACACATATTCAAGCATTGCTAATAACCATGGTCTATAGTTTACATTATAATTTACATTTTGCAATGCACACTTTTGTAGGTTTTAAGAAAATGTATGTTGGTCTGTATCTGTCATTGCAATATCATGCAGAAGAATTCCAATGTCCCCAAAATGCCTTATGTTACCTGAATTCTTCTCTCTCCCCACCTCAGAACCTCTGGTGACCACTGTCTTTATATCAATGCTAGTAATGCTTCCATTACTAGAATAATATTGTCTTCTTTCATCCATTTTTGTGTTCTCCCGTATGTTTGTTCATTCTTTAGTTCTTGAGGATTTGGGGATGATGATGGCCTCTGTGCTTCCAATTGAGAGGTGTTTTAGATCCCATGGGGCAGATGGATGGAACTGTCTTGCTTGCAGTTGTAGATACTCTTTGTTTATTAGGATGGGTTTTGTCAATCATCATCCTTTGGTAGCTGTCCTGGGTGAGTCTGATGAACTGGAGAGTAAGTGTTTGCTGCAACTCTGCTGTGATTCAGGTTCAACAAGCAGATGAACAGACAAAAGATGTAAGTCTCTGGGACACATATTTAATGAGTATAATATTAATTATAGGTGCAAATGAAAGGGGTAGAAGAACCATGTGTATTTAAATTATAAATAAGTCTAACATTGGGAAGATAGGTTTTCATATATTCCAAGGTAAGGCCCACTGGTGGGGTACCAATTTACTGGAGTTCTGAGTCCTGCCTATAGTGTCCAGATATCTCTAGAGACCTCAGGAGCAGCCCTGCTTGAGGCATGGTTTTCTGTGACAGTTACTGAAAACCTCCTGAGACATGCATAGGTGTAACCTATAGAATGACCTCCTGACTAACTTCAAAATATCTTATCCATAAAAGGTCGCTTGTATTTAATATTTCCCCCTTTTGGTCAAGGTCATTTTTCAAATATATCACCAGTTGACACTTAGTAATAATCCCTCAGTGCCAGGGAGGCCCACCCTGGGAGTCATATCACATGCCAGGGGAAAGTAGTGCACTTATATGCTCATTTTGGCTTAGAGAGAATCTACATTTTAGTAACAAAGAAGTTATCAGGAGGTAACTCTTAGTTAATATGTATCACTAGGTTAAGTTTCAATTTTACAAGAATAAGGTTCATAAGTACAATCATTAATGTCAAAGGGCCTATTGACATTAATGTTCTGTCTTCTTTTGCTAGGCACTGCCTATGTACTTTAGAGATTCTTTCCACTCTTTTAGAGAATGTAGCAGGACTCCCCAGGATGGGAATTTAATATTTTGTTGGTTATTGTGTGGGTCTCCACCTACTGAGATAACATCTTATGATCACATGAACACATTCATATTCCACAGAAGCATGATGAAGTGCATCCTTCTCCACACATCTCCTACCACTGACATCCTGCACCAGTGATCTTCCCCTGTGATAGTTTTAATTTTTCTGTAATCTGAAACCTCCCTCAAAACAAAACCAAATTGTTTTACATTGTTTCTTTGATCACTGTGCAATCTATCTTTTATGTATATTGAAAATTTCTTCTGTATGTTCCCCCAGTGTCTTATTTGCTAACTTCATTTTTAAGGAAGTTTGAGATTGCAGGAAAGTTACACCAAAAAAAAAGGTTTTCCCATATGCCCCATTCACTTCCCCTCTCAAATTTCCCCCTTTGTATAATATGTTTCCTGATTGTGGTGCATTTGTTACAACTGATGAACCAATATTGAAGCATTCCACAAAAAATGGTCCATAAATTACATTATGAATTACATTTTGCACTGTACAGCTTTTATAGGTTTTGACAAAATGTATAATGGATTCTATCCATCATTGAAAAATCATGCAGAACAATTTCAATGCCCTAAACATGCCCAATGTTCCAATTATTTTCCCTCCCTCTCCCTTCAGATCCTCTGGCAACCAATATTTTTATATCAATGTTACAAGTTCTTCTGTAACTACAGTAATAATCAGTCTACTTTGTTCCATGGTTGCATACCTCCTTATGTTTGCTTATTCTTCAGTCTTGAGGATTTGGGGATGGTAATGCCTACTCTGATTTAAATTGAGAGTGGGCTTAGATCTTTTGGGGCAGATGGAAGAGAGAGCTTTGTTTTCAGTTGTATAAACTTTTTGTGTTTGGGGATGGGGATTGTCAATCATCATCAATTAATTACTTGTCCTGGATGAGACCAATGAACTGGACAGTAATTGTCTTCAACTCTGCTGAGATTCAGATTTGAGACAGCTTATGCACAGACCAAAGATTTAAGTCTTTGGGACATATATTTAATTGGTATAGTGCTAATTATGGAGAAAATTAATAGTGGTAGAAGAATCATATGTAGGTAAATTACAATTGAGTTTAACTCTTTACAGTGGGGAAATAGGTTATCCTATATTCCAAGGAAGGCACACCAACAGGGTGCTGATTTCATAGGGTTGTGTGCCTTGCCTATAGTGTCCAGATATCTAAGTTTGGCCACCCGTGGCAACAGAGACTGTGGAGTGAATTCATTCTTGGAGAGAGTTAGCTTGCCATGCCACTGTTCTGTGGTCTTTGGACATGTTCCTCATAGGCTGCAGAGAGTTAGATCACTGCTTGACAGCTCTGATGGTGTTGGGCCTGTAGGTTATTCATTAGGGAGAATGTTTACACCACCTCACTGTATACCAGAGATTAGAGAAAGTGTGGCAATCACCCTCATGTTCTTGGATGGTGAGGTCTGGAGCTTGGCTGACCCTCAGATGCTTGATGAGAGAGGAACTGAGGAAATGGCCATTGGACAACTCCATGGAAGGGGTGAACCTTAATGAGGTCCTGAAAAGAAGACATCATTCTAAAGGTGACTCTCAGACTTTGAAATCTAATGAATGTTCTGGAGGTTTTCAAAACTGTTGGGTCCCATGACATCCATTTTCCCTCCAAATTTCTTCCTATGGTAATACAAATATTTGTCTTATGTATGTCCCTTCTTTGTATATTAGAAGCAAATAATTTTTTTCTAAGTTTCACAGGTCTATGACCTGAATTGAACTTTGTGCAAGGCAAATTTCATGCGTATAATTGATTTATATAAGATTTTATACTTAGCATTCCTACCGAAATTACTTAGCGTTTTTGGAATATTGTGATTTAATGAATGTGTTTTGCCTATTGAAGGACATTTCCTTTTGAGATTCAGAGGGTGGAGTGTGACAGTTTGAGATTTTTTTTTTTATGAAATAAAGAGAAAGTTAATATTTTTAAACTAATCTACTCCTGTGGTTGTGATACCCTTTGATTGCATTACATTTGGTTGAAGGTTTTTGATTAAGTTACTTGATAAGATTGCTTTAGGGCTTTTGACTAGACTATGTCAGTGGGGTGAGATTCATGTTGAGTCTCTGCCTGCTTGCTGGTTCTAATAAAAATGGAGACAGAACCACACAGTCAGACACAGGAAATGGAAGCCACCATTTTTGATCCTGCCAAGTGTGGGAGGAGTAGAGGATCACTTAAGCATGAAGCCTCTAAGAGGGACTCTCCTGTTTCCCAGAAAAAAATAGATGGAGGACAGGCAGAAGGGGCTGGAAAAAATCTTTTAGTGTTTAGGACAACAGGGAAGGCTGAACACTGCCCAGAGGAGAGAGGGACAAAGGAAAAGAATCATGACAGCAAAATTGTGAGTTAAAAGCTACAGCTTATTCACTGTTGATAGGGATGTGGAATGGTAAGCCACTTTGGAGGACTGTTTGGCAGTTGCTAAGGAGTTTGAATATAGACTTGCATTAGGACCTTGCAATACCATTGCAAGATATATACCCAGAAGAACTGAGAGCAGTGACACAAATAGCTATCTGCACACTGATGTTCATAGCAGCATTATTGATGTTAGCCAAAAGTTGGAAACAACCCAGGTGTCCATCAACTTATGAATGGATAAACAAATTGTGGTGGATACACAAGATGGAATATTATGCAACAGTAAGAAGAAATGAAGTCATGAAACATATGACAACATGGATGAACTTGGAGGACATTATGTTGAATGAAGCAAGCCCGACACAGAAGGAAAAATTCTGTATTATTGCAAATATACAAATATATACAAATACTGTATATATATGTTAACTAAATACATTATGTGAAATATCAGTATATTATATGAAATATGAATATGGGTAAAATTGCATATATAAGACCGTTTATCTGTAAAGCTGATCAAATGTAGGTTAATACTACAGAATGTTAATATCAGATAAAAAACACACTAAGTGAAGGAGGTCAGACATAGAGTACTACATATTGTATGATTCCATTTATATGAAATGTAAATATAAATCAATTTATAAAGATGAAATTAGATTAGTGGTTATGTACAGCTGGGGGAGAAATGTTAATGGGTGTGGAGTCACTCTTTATGGAGCAATGAAATTGTTCTAAAATTTTGAGATCATGAATGTACAACATTGTGATTGTACTAAAAGCCATTAATTATATACTTTGGATAACTCATATGGTATGTGAATATATCTCAATAAAACTGCTTAATAAACAAATAAATGCTTATACAAGAATTGACAGAAATAGCAGCTATGTATAGCAGGGGAAAGGTAGAGAGATTGAGAGGTGAGGAATTTTCTTGTTTGTATGTCTCTTCTTTGTTTATTTTTATTAGTGAATTAATGAAAATTCTCTAATAATGATTGAAGTTATGAACACACAGCTATGTGTTACAAAAAATTCCATTGATCATACACTTTAGATGAATTGTATGCTTTATTAATATGAATTAATAAAATTGATTTTTTAAATAAAAAAGCCAGAGTTGCAAATGCCAGGGCTGGTGGCTATGGACAAAGGGGGACCCAAATATCCACATGTCCAGGAAAGTGGAGATAGAGGGAAATAGCCTAAATCTGACTTAGCTTTTGACCCACAATTTTGGTCTGCTGTGTCCCATGAGCCCTTCCATAGTGGATGGGGCTAGTGTGGATGGGCAAAGCTTTGTTTGCTTTGAGAGCCAGGATGGAACTAAAGAAGTCTGACTCTTTCAATCTCCCTCTGTGCTGACAAGGATGCAAGTGGGGGTGGAATTACTTCCTACCTGGGAAAACAGAAGGGCTGTCCACAAAAGTTGGAGAAATGCCTCTGAGAAAGTTTGAATTACAAGGACCTTAGTCTCCAGGCAGGAACCTCTCTCATATTGACCTAGTCCAGATGCAGCAAACACAGTCTGACCAGGCACTGAACTGAGAGGGTTGCCAAAGTGCACCATCTGCTAGCAGACCCAGGAATTTTATGTGTGGAAATTAAAAAGTAAATAAGTAAGAGAGGCTTTTTCTGGTCTTTACAGCCTCCATCCCCCAGGCCCTACTAAGTGGGTGTGCAACTCTACTGGTTCCAGGGCCCAGATTTGAGCAACTAACCAGGACAATCTTAATGACCCAGAACAGCTTGAACCAAGAATCAAAGAGCAGCAGTAACACACAGCCTCCCATACTAAATCCCAATGAAAGAGAAAGAAATTGAGCATCTGAGTAAACTACATCCTAATCAGATGCCTAGATATCAGCCAAAATTTATGAGCCATACTAAGAAAATGGAAGGCATAGCCCAAGAAAAGGAATATATCAAAGCCCCAGAAAAGATGCAGGATTTGAGACAATCAATGTGATGCACACAAATTTCCAAAATCAAATTAATGAGTTGAAAGACAATATGGCTAAGAAAATAAAGGACATCAAGAAGACACTGAGTGAGCACAAAGAAGAATTTGAAAAACTGAATAAAGGAGTAGCAGAATTCATGGGGATGACAGACACAGCAGGTGAAATAAAAAACACATTAGAGGCATACAATAGCAGACTCAGAATGACAGAAGAAAGAATAAGTGATACAGAAAATAGAAGAGCTGAAATTGATGAGAGAAAAGAACAAAGAAATGAATGGAAAAATATAGAACTCAGGGAGTTGAATAATAACATGAAATCCAACAACATACATGTTATGGGGGTTCCAGAAGGAAAAAGGGGCAGATAGAGAATTTGAGGAAATAATAGTTGAAAATTTCCCAACTCTCATGAAAGAGATTAACTTACATGTCCAAGAAGCACAGCAAACAACAATCAGAATAAATGTGAACAGACTTACTCCAAGACACATACTACTCAGAATGTCAAATGTCAAAGACAAAGAGAAATTTCTGAAAGCAGCAACAGAGAAGCAAACCATCACATACAAGGGATGCCAGTAACAGTTAGTGCAGATTTATCATCTGAAACCCTGGAGGGGAGTAGAGAGTGGTATGATACAATTAGGATACTGAAAGAGAAAAACTGCCAGCCAAGAATCCTTTATCCATCATAATTGTGCTTGAATTATGAAGGTGAGTTTAAAATATTCACAAACAAATATAAAATTGAGAGTTCATTAAAAATAATCTACCTTTGCAGGAAATATTTAAGGGAGCCTTATACCCTGAAAGAAAAAGACAGGAGAGTGAGCTTGGAGGAGAGTATAGAAGAAAGAATAGCAGAAAGGGTAACCAAGAGAATAAAAAGACAGATGAAAATAAGATATGACATGAAAACCAAAGTATAAAATGGTTGAAGTAAATAATGCATTTACAGTAATATCTTTGAATGTGACTGGATTAAACTGCCAAATCAAAAGATACAGTCTGACATATCTTTCAGTGATGAAAGACACAATGTATTAAAATTTTTTATTTTATTTCAACTTTTTAATTTTTGCATTTTATTTTATAATTATTATTTTTATTTTATTTTCTTAATTTTATTTGTTTTTTTCTTCATTTTTGGAGAGGTTTTGGATCACAGAAGGGTCACAACTGTGTCAGCAGAGGATCACTGGGTTGAGGAGTTGATGATGGGGGATATGTGGGAAGGAATGCACCTGGGGTATCCTAAATTCCAGCAGAGTTGCAACATCTACTCTTCAGGTCATTGGACACACCAAGGACAACTAATAAGGAGATGATGATGGACAATGCCCATCCCAAGGAACAGAGAGAGAGAGTGTCTACAGCTGCAAGCAAGATAGTTCCATCAATCTGCCCAATTGGGTTTAAGCCCCCTCTCAATCAGAAAGGGTGTGGTCATCACCATCCCAAAATCCTCACGATTGGGGAATGAACAATTGACTAAAGTAGACTTATTATTATGCTATTACAGACATTATTGTAGGAATGGAAGAACTTTTAATCATTGATATAAAAGCAGTGGCCACCAAATGTTCTGAGGGGAGGGAAAGGGGAAAATAGACATAACATGGGGGCATTTTTAGGACATTGGAATTGTCCTGCATGACATTGTAATGATGGATATAGGCCATTATACATTTTGTCACAATCTGTACAATTGTGCAGTGCAGAATGTAAAGTACAATGTAAACTATAGTCCAAGGTTAGTAAGAATGCTTCAATATGTGTTCATCAATTGTAACAAATGTACCACACTAATGAAAGATGTTGTGGGAAAGTGTGGAATGGGGAGGGGGTGGGGCATATGGGAATACCCTATAATTTTTATGTAACATTTATGGAATCTAAAGCTCATTTAAAAATAAAAAATAATTTTAAAATACTTGATCAGTACTCTTCATTAATGCCAAGTTCAAGAAAAACAAGATAAGAATGAGAAAAGTAAAGACATGAAAACTAAGGCAACCTGGAGACTTGAGTAAATGCAACATGGTGTGCTGGGTTGGACCCTGGAATACAAAGAGGCCATAAATGGAAAATCTATTATCTCAATGAAGTCTACAATGTATTATAGTTATTATTAATATTGATCATAATGTAGTTTTGACAGATGTATCATGAAAATATAAGACATTAACAGTAGGGAAAACTGAATGAGGAATATACAGGAAATGTGTGTTATTTTGCTACTCTTCTGTTGATATACATTTATTCCAAAACTGTTTTTAAAAATAAAAGCAAAGGGAAACCTCAACACCTGAAAAAGAAATGGAGGCTCATTGCTTCAGGCTCCAATAAATTTCTTCTTGCAGTGGAGTGGAAATGTGTTCTCCATTCCTTCATCAACATCTTAGTAAGGACTCCTGGGAGAAGTGCCACATTAGGGCTAGCAAAAACACAGCAGAAGGTGGAGGAGGAATGGTTCTCTGAAGTGGTCACTCAACTCCATGGTCTGCCCTCTCCCCATGACCTTAGGTAGTCAGCTAAGACTAATCATACACATTGTTAGAACAGTCACCTTGGCCATGAAATCAGTTGCCAGGATCATCAACCATCCACCACCCCATCCTTCCTTCATTCCATCTATTCATCCATCAATCCATTCTCCCATTCATCTAATTATGTTGCACATGTTCAAGGATCAGCATCATGGGATAAGTGCTTAACTTTGTATGGGAACCTGAGTGATTACAGGGAGCTCTGAGCCCATGTCCTCACCAACTGTGATTGTTTGGAATTGTATGTACCCCAGAAAAACATGTTCTTTAAGTTAATCCATTCTTGTAGGTGTGAACCCATTTTCATGAGGCTACTTCAGGTAAAGTGTGAACCACTTCAATCAGGAGGAGTCTTAGTCCTATTACTGGAGTCCTTTTTGGGTGGAATGAATTCAGGCATAAGAAAGAGAATGTCATAGACAGCCAGAAGCTGAAACAGAACCCAGAAAAAAAAGGGAGAGACCAGCAGACACTTACATATGCTTTGCCATGAGACAGAGAAGTCAAGGATTTCCTCCAGCTGGTCTTCTGGAAGAAAGCATCACCTTGATGATGATTTGATTGGGACATTTTCCCAGCATCAATACCATGAGTGAGTAAATCCCCATTGTTTAACCCATTCCATTCCATAGCATTTGGTTTTAGCAACTTAGGAAACAAAAACACAAACTTAATCATCTTTGGGTGCAGAGAAGACAGACAACATATTCACATGTTTGTTAAATTTCCTTAAAGAAGAAACAAGGTCTTATGCTAGAGAATAATTGAGAATATGTAGCTGACACATAGATAATGAAGTCATCTCTTTTAAGCTCACACCTGAGGATGGAAAACCAGCAGCCATATGAAGGAAATTCAGGAAGGGGCCCCTGGCCAGGAGGGCAGCTGCTGGAGCTCCTTATTATGAGACAAATCTGTTACAATTTTGGACTTAAGAATAGTCCAGGGAACAAGAGACTTCTGATTGGATTTAACATTTGCCCTTGTAGGTACACCAATGTGTGATCCACACTAACTTTGGTTACTCTGAATACATTGTTTACTTTAAGTTAATGTGAAATTAAAATTAAAAAAAATGTAACAGGGAAGCAGCTGTGGCTCAATTGGTTGGGCTCCCCTTTACCATATGGGAGGCCCCGGGTTCAATTCCCAGGGCCTCCTGGTGAGGACAAGCCAGTCAGTGTGGCATGGTGAGCTGATGACCCATGTGGCACAGTGAGCTGATGGCCTACATGGCGTAGTGAGCTGATAGCCCGCGTGGTGTGGTGAGCTAGCATAGCAAGATGACACAGCAAATGGAGACAAGCAGACACAAAAATGCACAGCAAATGGACACAACAGCAAGCATCAAGGTGGGAGATAAATAAATAAAAATAAATAAACCTTTAAAAAAACAATATATCAAATGAACAACAAATGATGAGACCTGCAAGGAGCTGTAAGGCTGACCCCTCTGTGCCTCTCTAGTTTCTCTAGAGCAGGGTCTTTCCTCTCATCCCAGCCTGAGCTTCTCTAACAGGTACCCATCAGAACATGCACCTAAAAATGACCAGAAGTCTGAGGATAATGATGGCAACTACTGTCTCATTGACAAATATTTCCTATTTCAGACTTTTATTTGTAGGGAATTTACAGCCTCTCTCTCTCTTTTTAATTCTCCTTTATCTCTTTGTCTATTATCATCATCATCTATCTCAACATTCTATCTTTTTACTCTTTCATCACTTTTTCACTCCATCTACTCTGAGGAAACTTTCTTACCTATAGCCAAGCAATATATTTTGTTTTCCCCACTTTTGTACAAAATGTTTTAGTTAATTACATTATTTTAATTCCTTTATCTTAGATTATACATTAACATGGATGAATGATACTTTTAACCAGGTCTTGTGTAACAGTTACGGATCTGGTATAGAGATTAGTGTTTCTAGAGGGAACACAGACGAAGCACAAGGCTAAGGGACTTTTCTCCAAGAAAGAGAATGAACTCATAGCAATTCATGATTTATTTTAAAATATAAAACAAAACTATTCAACCTTAAGGTGTAGTGGTAATAAATGGATGTAGTATATTAATAAATAAGTTAAAAAATTCATAAGTAGTGCCAACTCAAAAGATAGGGGAATCAGCAAACACTACATGGCACATTTGTGAGATAGTTATCATATCTAAAGGTATATTCTGATCACTGAATTAACCAAGATCCAATGTCAGTAGTATCCAGTAAGGCCTGACCTTGTTCACACTACATTTCATGGGGACGGAAGGACTATGTCAAGACTGAGAGATGCATATAAATTCCATATATGGAAAATCTTTAATTATCCTGTTTGTCTTTAAGGTCTTTGGGCCAACATAGGAGGTTGAGTAGGTGCATGATGTGAGCTCTCCTTGCCTCTAAATCATCAGTGACACTCTAATATTAAGATACAAAGAGAAGGGGCTTACCCAGAGACAAAGATGTGCTGAGCCTGTCCAACCTCAAACAGAACAAAAGAACTATGGCTCCCAGCTTGATCCTTCTCTGTGTTTGCAGAAAGCCATCAGGAGTTGTTTAGATCTCAGTCCAGATGGGAAGGCACTGGCAGGGGGCAATGGGGCATGGTTGTTAAATGCCTGGGAAGACAAGTTTCTGGGAGCAGACTCTACTTCAGCTCTTATTATGTGATCTTGGGCATGCTGGTTACTGCTCTATGCTTCTTTCATTTCATCTGCAAAGTGGGGTAATGAAAAGTACAAGATAAGCTATTGTGAAGAACAGTTCAGTTACATATATTACAGTGTCTAGTAAAGTCCTGTTATATCACTGGTGCTATAGAAATGTTGTAAATGATTATGAAAATAATGGCTATGGGGATTAAAATGACAATTATGGCAGCAATAACCAGGAGCTTCTGGGACCCCATGTAAATCAGGTGCTACTGGGGCCCTATATGAACCAGGCAGTAATCTTGTTCCTCAGCCTCAGTATGAAATTTATACAGTCATGCCAAAGATTGTTTTACTGAATTCAAGCTGTATTTCATTTCCTTTTATCCCATTTTCTATTATCCTTTGCAGATAAGAGGGATCATTTCATTAACTTTGTCAATAGACTATGCTGTACACAACTTCCAGCTCAAAACCACAAGCCAACTATCTAGCATCTTTCTTCCAATCAGTAGAATGGAGGTGACTCAAAGGCTTTAAAGAATGGGAGACTCTCAAAGTGGAATGTGTATGAGCCTCTAATTGACTCCACAGAGCACAGGATCCCTTTTACCACACAGTAGACTGTGTCATGAGTAAGGCATATATTTTATTCATGGTAATTCACTGACATTTTTGTTGTTTATTTTCCAGCATTTAATTTAGTGAGAATTAGTAGATGTACATTTTAAGAGTATCATTTATTTTCCCACATCGTATGCTCTCTACCAGAAATGCTTTGATGAAATCAAAATAACTTAACACTGATAGCTACAACATTTACACTTCTAGTTTCTTGGTATAAACCCAATTACTTACAAAAAAATAACTAGATATTCCAGAATCACAAGTTCAGAATTATGTAAATCCAGGTCCTTCATTGCCTCCATTTTAACATATCTCCTCATTAGCCATCCTTAAAGTGAAAGCCCTGTTGTCCACTTCATCAACAGACCCAGAAAACTGGGACTCAGGGCAGCTTCTCTCACTGGTCAGTCTCAGAACTCACAGACATCACTGACCCAATTTAATACCATCTCCCATTATAGGAAGATGGAATTTTTGTTTTGTTTTGTTTTACATCTTATCT
>JAQZBX010013449.1:0-39856 GCA_029593785.1 Cabassous unicinctus | reverse complement strand
CCTTCTGTACACAGAAAACCCTTCTTCCAACTCTGATTCCTCTGATCATGCCCCTCCTCCACCACCATATGCCACTTCAGGGCCCCCTGAACTTACTCCATCCTCCTCCCATTCCCCCACACCTCTCTCTGAGCAAACTCGCTTCTCTCCACCCACCACCAGCTCTCCAGCCCAACTCCCTGCTTTCAAGCCTCTTTCCCCAGCTCCTGTCCTCCTTCTCCAGGAAATGGCCAAGGCAGAAAGCATTATTCATGTTCATGTCCTCTTCTCCCTCTCTGATCTCTCCCAAGTCAAGCACCATCTCAGGTCCTATTCCTCTGATCCTTCTCATTTTATCAAAAATTTCAATACCCAGCTGTCCCTAATAACCTTAAGAAACCTACAATTGCTTGCCTCTTACAAGTATGCTTTTAGCTGACTCCTAAGTCTGTCTAAGTGTACTCCTAAAAAGCAATAATCCAAAATATATGTGTTTAACACCCATCTATCTAAATTGCTAAATTAAAGTTTAACTGCATATTCCTAATTGGTTGCTGATTACTAGTAAAAGTATTTCCACAAACAAGCTTGCATATTGCAAGCAATACTGATTCCAGAAAAAAAATCTTAAAAGCAGTAAAATCCAAGATATAAAATAATGAAAAGCCTAAAAATAGTTATACCACAGCAGTAAGAACTATGAGTCAAGTTAATGAGTTTTATGTTTCTGTCAGTGTGTCATAAGTCCTTTGTGTTTGTCTGTTTGTTCAGCATGTATTTTGATACCTCTGGGAGGTAATATTAAATTAATAAATGAAAATTCTTAACAGAGCTCTATTTAAATGCAAATGGCAAGTAAGTTGTAGAAGGTATTGTGATAATTTGATATATTATAAGTTGAATGGGAAGTGTATAAAAGTGTTATGAAATTAAAAGAGATTCTTTAGCCCCCTGTTAATCAAATTTGTATCAGTAAAATGTTCATATGAATGCTTAGAGTGCATAAAATTCCTGAAAATCTCAAAATGTTTTGGCATAATATTAGATAAAGTATAGTGCTAATCATGGTTCTATTTTTTTTAATGGTATGTGTCACAGAAACAACGTCTCCACCTAGAAATCAAGAAGTGGTTGCTTTAGCTCATGTTCATCTGATTTGCCCCACCTCTGCTAAAGAAGCAGTTCTATGGCTGCAGAAAAAGAGTGGTTATTGAGAGCTGCCAGCAATAGTGCATAACAGTAGATTATCATGAATTAAAGTAAAACTACTGCTGTCTGCAGCAGTCCCAAATATTGCTAGTTTGTTACAAAAATTAATATCCAGTTATGTCACTATCACTTTGTTTTAAAACTTGCTAAGGCTTTCTTTAGTATCTCTTTGGGCAAGTCAAGCCAGCCTGTATTCACTTTCATGTGAGAAAGCCAATTGTGGATTTTGCAGTGCTTCCCCAAGGCTGTGTGCATAGCCCAAACATCTGTCCTGGCCTGGTGGCAAGGATTCTGGCTGTGTGGAAAAAACTTGTGGCTGAAACCCTATTGATGATATTATGTTAACCAGTAATTTTTTTCATAATTAAAAGAAGCATCAGGGACAATGGTATTTTATCTTAAAAGCCTGGGATGGGCAAACAATTGGGACAAGCTATAAAGTCCTGGCTGTCTATCAAATTCTTAAATGTTTAGTTGAGTAAAACAAAAAACTGTACCCTCTGCTGTAATTGATAAAGTACAACGTTTTCTCATATTAATAGAGTTTATAATATTGTTGGGGTACTGAAAACCTTTCATCCCTCATTTAGCTGATATATTAAAACCATTATATATGTTAATCAGAAAAAGTTGTGCATGTAAATGAGAAAAAAAACTCAGCAGGCTGCTTTTTAGAAAAAAAAAAAAAGAGCAAAGAGGGCAATAACACAGTACTCTGTAAATTGAATGTAGCTAGTACGAATATTGGCTTTGGGTGTGGTTTATGGCAAAGGTAACATTTTAAACAAATACCCCTTGGGTTTTAGTCACAATTGCAAGAAGAGGCCAAAGTACAATATAGCCCCTTTAAAAAGCAACTCACCTTCCTGGGAGTTGTGAAGCACTATTTTGGTCTGCTGACCCCCAAATCAGTTCCCTTAGAGAGCTTTGATGCTTTCTTCATTGTTTTTGTGAGCCTTGACTGCCTAATCTGATGCCATCTTCCCACAATCATGCAACAGCACTTTTAATTGACAAAGCTGCCAAATTAACTTGGGGGCAACCTCTCACAGTCTTCACCCCACTCCAGGTAAAAGATATGCTTGAAGCTAGGGGCCACCAATGGCTTACAAGTAACCAGTTGTTTAAATACCAAGCTCAATTACTAGAGACCCCTGAGGTGCATCTATCAGTGTGTCAAACCCTCAACTTAGCCACCTTGCTACTGGCAGAAGGCCCAAGGTCAGATCCTGAGGGCCCCTTCTCCACTCTTCCCTTGATACTCTTAACCAAAACTACTCAAGCAGACCAGATTTAAAAGATGAACATCTAAGAAACCCAGACTTTGAGTGGTTCACAGATACAAGAAGTTTTATTAGGGAAGGGATTAAAAAGGCAGGCTATGCAGTGGTTTCTGGATTTAAAAGCATAGATGCCCAAGTCCCTCCCCCTGGAACCTCAGCTCAGAAAACAGCTGATTGCCCTTACCCAAATTTTAAAGCTGGCAGCTGGGAAAAGAGATACCATTTACACAGACTCCAAGTATGCTTTCCTTGTCTTCCATGCTCACTCTGCTGTGTGTTGAGAATGAGGCTTACTTATTAACAGTAGATCACCTATTAAGGACAGGCAGGAAATCCTGAACTTACTAGAGGCTGTTCCATTATCCCAAGCAATAGCAGTTATGCATTGCCCAGACACTGCTATAGCAAGGGGAAATGCCTGAACAGACACAGCTGGTAAAGCTGCAGTGCAAACCCAAGTCTCCCTCCTAGCCCTTATTCCAGAACCTGTCCCACTACCTAAGTCTCCAGAGTATATCAGGATCAGCAAACTAAGGTGGCTGGCCTAAGCTCACCCTGGAAGTTGGTGGGTGGCTTGTTAAGGACACTACCTGCCAGGAGCAGTGCAGTGGAAGATCCTTCACAGACTTCACCAAGCCACTCATCTATGGAGGGATGCTCTGACCAGCTTAGCCAAATGGGTTTTTGAGGACCAGGGTCTAGTAAAAACAATCAAGGAGGTTACCAGGAGTTGCTCCTTATATGTGATTAATAACCCAAACAATGGGAGGCTTAATAATACCCCATCCTTAACAAAAAACCCTGTCCAGCTACAGGGGTCATATCCTGGGGAGGACTGTCAGGTAGACCTTACCCACATGCCATCTTGCCAGATATATAAGTACCTCTTAGTATGGTAGATACTTTTCCTGAATGGGTTGAAGCATTTCCCACTAGATAGGAAATGGCAAATGAAGTGGCTAAGGATCTCCTAAAGGAAATAGTTCCCAGGTTTGGACTGCCTAAGTCCCCCCAAAGTGATAATGGACCAGCCTTTATTAGGAAAATAACCCAAGGTCTATCAGCTGCCCTTGGAATTAAATATCATCTTGATAGTTCCTGGAGACCCCAATTCTCAGGGAAAGTAGAAAGAGCTAACAGTACCCTGAAACAAACTCTGGCCAAACTCTGTCAGGAAACTACCTAACCTTTGGTCACCAATCTACCCATGGCTTTGCTGAGGTTGCATATTGCAAGAAGAGGCCACTTCAGCTTAGCCCTTTCAAGATGGTCTATGAGCAACCTTCCCTCACCCGGGACCTGGTCCTAGATTAGGAAACCCAGGAACTGACAAAATATTTTATCAACCTAGGAAAAACTCAACAAGTCATCCAGGAGCTTGGAACAAAATCCTTCCTAGCCCCAACCATGAGTTACCTTTATCTAAAGTTAGTCATGGAGACCAAGTTCTGATCAAAACCTGGAAGGAGATCAGACCTCACTCTCAATTAGAGCCAAATGGAAGGGAACTTGCTCTGTGGTTTTAATCACTTCCACATCTGTCAAAGTTAAAGCAATTGGGTGTGGATGTGGCTCAAATGGTTGGGTGTCTGTCTCCCATATGGAGGGACCTGGGTTTGATCCCTGGGACCTCCCATTAAAATAAAGAAAAATATAGATGGTGCATGGGCCACTAGGCCCTGCAAGTGGGTGAGTTGTCAGGCCCTGCAAGCAGGTGCATTGTCAGGCCCTGCAAGCAGGTACACCACCATACCTCATGCATGGGTGTGCCATTAGGCCCCACGAGTGGGTGTGCCACCAGGCCCTGCAAGCAGATGTACTACCAGGTCCCACCCCCAGGCCCCACACATGAGTATGTCTTCAGGTCCCTCAGGAGGGGATGCACAGATGCGCCATCAGGGCCTGGGAATGGGTGCATCAGCAGGTCCCACCCCCAGGCCCCAAATGCAGGTGCACTGTCAGGCCCCATGCTTGGGTGCACCACAGGCAGCAAGATGATGATGTAGCAAGAGAGTGCCATAGCAGGAGAGTGACGCAGGGGAGGGCCAAGTTGAGATGCACCAAAAAACCCAGAACTGAGGTGGCACAGGTGGCAGCACACCTCTCTCCCACATCAGAGCTTCCCAGGATCAAATCCTGGTGAAGACAGGAGAAGAAGGATGAGAATAGAGGGCAGGAAATGAACACAGAGAATTGCCCGGCAAATGGACACAAAAACAGCAGAAGTGGAAGGGGGCATTAAAAATGGATAAAAAGTAAATAAATAAATAAATATTTTTCAAAACATTAAAGGAATTGCCAGCTGAGTGCACTTATCTTGAGTGAAGCCAGCTGCCCAAAGAAGTGCCAACTCATCAGAATCAACTGACAGAACATGAGTGCCAACCATTAGCCTGAAATACCTCTTCAAGAAACAAAGCTAAGTAATGTCTGTGTCAAAGCCAGCTGTTCCTTCTAACTCTAGACCAAATAGTTATTGCTATGGAGAAGGCAAACCAAATACCCCTTAGGATATTGTCTGTTTCCATTTCCTGTGTTTTCTCCCTATACAAGAACTGAAAGGGCAGTGCCTCTTCTCATCCCCCTCTTAGCTGTCTTAGCATAATCACCACTGTGGGAACTGGGGAGTTAATACCAAACCCCACTGTTCTACCAAAATCTCTCCCTAGAGCTAAATAACAGCATAGAAGAAACTTGCCATGCCTTAAATGCGCTAAGACAGCAAACAGACTTTCTTGCCACTGTGGTGCTGCAAAATCACAGGACACTTAACATGCTAACAACAACATAGAGAGGAACATGTCTTTTCCTTAAAGAGGAATGCTGTCTCTATGTAAATCACTCTGAAATAGTCCTAAACAGCATTTGAAACCTGCAAGATGAAGCCCACCAACTTTGGAGGATGCAGATTTAAGAGGCACCTGGCCTTTCCTACTCCTGTGGTCCATATCCTTTTCATTGGGACCATGTATCTTCAAAATTCTAATTAAGTTTATTTCTTCCAGAATTAATGCCTTGTTAGCCAAGGAAGATTTCACCCAGCTCCATCCATGGTGCCAGACTTATTTTCCCCCAAGCACAATAGAGTAGCAAGAGGGTTTTACACCTTGACAACTACCCCCAACCAGCAGGAAGTAATTACAGAAGAATGACCATTGTCCTTCAGCACCCCTTTAAGAATAAGGGTATAAACTCTCTGGTGGGGGGAGTTAAGGCAGGCTAGTTTAGGGGATGGAAAGATGAGTCTAAAACCTGGCAGAAAAACATGGCCACAAAACATGTGACTATGGAACCCTGCCTGGAAACCCCCTGAGGGAAAGACCCCACCAGAAGGCTGCTGGAAGAACCCATGAGAATCTGGCCATGGGAACTCCATTTGGAATTAGATTTGCTCCAGGGTCAATTGAAAGCCCCAGATATCCTCAAGAGGCCTCATCATTGGGCAATCTGGGGAACTGATGGGTGGGGCAATCGACCAGAAAGGTAAATAGCTGAGACTCCCCCAACATTAGCAAGGGGAGGAATAATAGCTTAAGAAGTAACCACACAAACCAAATCTCTCTCTCTCCACCTGGGGCAGCCCTCAACTACATCTTCATAATCTGTTATTTTCTTCCATTTCTATTCTCTTCTCCCATTTTTCTCAATAAACGACTGGCCTAACCCAGCATGTTCTTAAATTCTTTTACGTAACATAGCCAAGAATCTAGAGGAGTCTGGCTTCATTAGTATAGTAACTTTATTTGACTTTGGAATTAGGGTGATGTTGGCTTCATAAAATGAGTTTGGTAACATTCCCCCCTGCAAATTTTTGGAAGATTTTGAAAAAGATTGGTATTAAATCTTCTTTGAATGATTGTTAGAATTCACTGGTAAAGTCCTGGGCTTTTCATTTTGAGGAGGTTTTTTATGGCCATTTCAATTTCCCTATGTGTGAATGTTTTGTTGAGGTCTTCTATTTCTTTTAGGGTCAGTGTAGGTTGCTTATGTGTTTCTAGGAATTTGTCCATTTTGATTATGCTGTCTAGTTTGGTGGTATACAGTTGTTCATAATATTCTTTATGATCCTATTTATTTCTATAGGGTCAGTAGTAATGCACCCCTTCTCATTTTGGATTTTATTTATTTGCATCTTATCTTTTTTCTATGTCAGTCAAGCTAAGTGTTTGTCAGTTTTGTTGGTCTTCTTGGAGAACTAACTTTTAGTTTTGTTACAGTTTTTGTTAGCTTGCCAATTCCTAAGTTATCTTGTTAAGCCAAAACAGTTCTAATCAGAATTGGTCCACTTGACATGCACAATAGACTAAACTTTAAACCATGTAAACTAAACATGTAATCAATCTGCACATGTTCAGCAATTAGTCTATCTCTAACCACGGTATCACCCTGAGCCTGTCTGGCTTTGTTTGGATGCTATAAAACACTGTAAGTTACTGCAGTGCAGAGAGATAGATTTGTGGCCAACAGGCTTTCTGCTGTCCTTGCCTTTGTACTTGGGAATAAGTTCTTTCTCCCTTTGGAACTCCAGTGTCACATGATTGGCTGTTCCTTGTGCATCCACTAGAGAACCCCTGCTTTGATTGGTATAATTAATATATGTGTTGGTTGACTCATAATTCTTTCCATTAAACTTGTCTCTGTGCCAATTCTGCTGGACATGGTGCTCCCTACTCTTTATAAAGCTGAGGAAATAGATATAAGAACAACTAAATATAGACAAAGTCATGCTAAACAGATATATAAACAAGATGCCCCAGGGGTGCAGGGAATGAGGAGACCAATTCAGCCAAGAAACACACTGATCTCCTACACTGTGCCAGGCCCTGGATAGTTCCTCTGGGTTCTGATCTCATGAAAGAGGTTGCAAGGAGTTGAGTCTTCACATGTGTAAAGGCTTTGCTAGGTAGTAAGTCTGGGGAGAGTGCAAAAGCCTTCATGCAAGAGAGAGGGGGTACTTGGGGAGCTGCATGCAGGTCATGGAGTGGGTAGTAGTAGAAGGATTGAAGCTGAAGAATGAGTGGTGGCCAGTCACAGTGGGATTTTGAGTTGTGCCCTGGAGTTTGGAATGAATCCTGTGAGCAATGGGGAGATATTGATGGATTTTAAGCCCCAAAGGAGGGTGCAGGTTAAAGAAATTTCAGGAACCAGCTGAGGACTATTGTCTGGGTCAGGTGAGAGGTTGTGATGAGTCCAAACTGGGCCTGGGCAGAGGGCTGGAGTGGAGGAGACAGAAATGAGAGTTGCCTGATCAGAAAGAGCTGCCCCCTTCAAGCTTTTGGCACTTGTCACAGCATGAGGAAAGAGCTAAGTTAGAGTGATGTTCTGGGGCAGCATCAGTCTAAAATCAGAGCCTGATGGGCTGGGACCCTCTGTATCTCCTATCTCCTCTTTTCTTTCTCCCAGAGCTGGGATGAGACATGCTACTATTTAGTGACTTTAAAATGTTCCTGATGAAGAACAAATTCTGAAGAATTGCCACACTGATTTCTACACTGGCATCACCATTATACATTCCCACCAACAATGCACATGGGAGTTGGTTTTTAAAAGTTAAATATAATTTAACATGAAAAACATTTCAGATTGATAGATGATAGAAGGATGGACAGATGGATAGGTAGTTGATAACATTAGCAAGACGTTAATTGTGGAATCTGGTCATATGGGTGCTTGATGTACCATTCTTTCAACTACTGTATGTTTGAAAGATTTCAAAATAGTGTTGTGAAAAGAAAGATTTCACTTGCCAATCCAGATGGAACACATTCTCTTTCTGCATATCAAGTTCCCCCAAAAAGCTTCCAGATTCAGCTCTGGACCTATCTCACTCTGGGCCCTTTGAACAAGCCCCAACCTGGGAGGACGCCCCCATCTTTTTTAACCATAAGACCCGTCCTGCCCGGGAATCAGGCCACTTGGGTTCGAACAAGTCATTGTCACTTTCACACTCCACATTTTGCAATATAACTTTATTTAAAACTTTCCAGGAAAAGACAGGTTACGGCATTTTGGAGGTTACTGGGGTTGCCTTTTAAAGAGTTTTTCTCAACCACAAGAGGGCGCGGCGTGTTTAGGATTTTAAGCAGGCTGAGTGGCAAAGCGGGACGAGGCCCTACCACGCAGGTGAGGTGTAGGCGGAACTGGTTTGAGGAGTCCCACTCAGTCCTGTAGACTCCGCCCCTTTCCGAATTGGCTGGTATAGAGAATGTCTGGAGCTGGGGATTCCGCCCAGAGAACTTAGGAGCGGATTTAAAGACCTGGCCAATTCCCAGCGTGAGCTGAAAAGCCGGGTCATTGAAGAGGACCTTTAATCGAAGCGGAGGGAAAGGAGAGGGCGGGGTTCCCAGTAGTGAAGGTCTCCTGATGCGTGGGAAATACTTGCCTGCATTTTTTTTTTTAATTTTTTATTTTTTTTATTGTGGGTAAAAATCAAAATTTTCACAATACATACCAATATTTGTAAAATGATATATAAATACATATGCATATATGTGCATTTGTTTACATAAATGTTATTTGTTATATATATATTGGAGAACTGGATATCCATATCCAAAAGAATGAGAGAAGAATACCATCTCACACCTTATACAAAAATCAACTCCAGATTGATCAAAGATCTAAAAAAGAGCCAAAACCATAAAGACCTTGCCTGCATATTTTACCCGTTTCCCTCCTTACCCAAACCTCCACTTGCCGGTAAAATATTTAAGCTTAAAACCATTCACCCCTCGCCCACAAGCATACAACCTTGAAGGCTTGATAAAAGGTGGTGAAAGTCAAAGGAAGGGTTCAGGACCACCGTTCACTGGTTTTCAGCTACTCCTATCAAATTCTGAGAACGCCCCAAGGGCAAGAGACTAGCTTACTTGCCCAGAGTAATGAATGAAGGCTTTGGCAGTGGAATCCATTTGTTTTCAACTCCTAAAACCTGTGCTTTATGCAAACTGCACAGACGAGACTTGGATGGGTAATGGTTGACTGCACCCATCCTCAACCGCAGGAGCTTTCTTGGTAATTTTCAGCAATTAGACAATATATTTTCAATATCACTCAAGCCTCTGGAAGATGATTTTAAAATTTTCTGGTACCCAATTACATTAAAAATAGCTGTTGGATAACACTAAAGATTTAAAAGTGTGCTCATCAAGACAGGGAAGAGTCATATGCCCCAGGGCACGGGGAGGAAGGAATAGAAAAGATCAAATGGGCTATGTAATGGTCATGGGAAATACTCTTCATTACCTTACATTAATGGACACAGGACATGGTAAATATCATCAAAAATTATTAAACTGTACAGTCCAAATTGTAAAAAAAAAAAAAAAGTGTGCTCATTTGCATTTCTCATCTAAGTATCATGACAGCCATGTGAGGTGGATCTGATCACATCTGGATTATAGGAGCAGAAATTTGGAGGCAAGAGATGTGGACTAGAATGTCTTTTGGTTGCAATTTCTGGTCTCTTCAAGAATTATTTGCAAAGAAAAGCATCCCATATAAACAATTTTAATTTGGTTGTCCCAAATATAAACTCAATAGTTTATATTCCAATTTTGGATTTTTGGAAGTTGGGGAATGTTAAGCATTGGAAAAAAATATTCAGGAGCATGGCCTTTACATTTCTTCACTGTAACTTCCCACTAATGGGCAGCCAAATGAATTTTAAGAGAAAAAATTTAATGGGTAATATTTTTGAAGATAGGAGCAGTGTTGCATAGAAGTGTTAAGTGGAAGTTGATGGCAAAACATGCCAAGGACAGCAGAGGGCAGTCTGTAGCTTTGCATCCTCCATCAGGCTGGAGAAGCAGAGGCTTACTTCCTGTTCAGTCATTCCAAGGCACCAGAAAGAAAGCCTTTAAGATTTGAGGCACTGTGATTCCTTATGTCCATTTCTGATCAAAGACAGGGGTGGTGCCAAGAAAATGTGTCCATGAAGGAATCCAGCAGTGGACAGAGTGGGAAATCAGTGCTCAACAAAGAATGCTTAGTTAACAGTGGGTCTGAGCAAAAGTAATCTTCTAAACCCTTGACCACATAGGACCCAGGCACCAGTCAATCAGGAAGGCTGCTGTGAGGCCTCCTTCTGTGCAGGTATGGAGAGTTTATGGAAGGGTGTGTATGTGGTGCTGTGAGCTGGACAGCAACTATTTACCAACTGGAATGGTGGTATATAAATATTTTACCATTGAACTAGTAGTTACAGGCTAAATATTAGCCAGGCTATGGAAGCCTGAAGGGGATGGTCTCCAGATCCCTTCCAGCTCAGAATCTGTGGTTTCAAGGGATATGTGGGATTGATAATTATGAGAACATGAGTTTTTCCCAAGACAAGAGGTATGCTACAACTGTAGATCAGGCCACCTTGCCTTTGACCTTCTAATACCTGACATTAGCCTCCATGACCCTACCCCTACATGGACTGATCCATGCTTGTTGGTGTCCCAGAGGTGCAACTTGCTCCAAACCTGTTCAGGCAGGCCTCATCCCTGTTCCAGACTTGGCCCCAAGCTCCTACCTTAGTAACCTGACCTCTACAGCAACCAAGCTCACCCAGCTTGTTTTTGGTGTGTGGTATTCTCCCCTAGTTCTCTCTGACTTGGACTGTGCTGCCTCTGGCAGAAGACACCCCTCTTCTTGTTCCCAGACCTCAGAGCTAGAGGAGTGGAGGGAAGTGGGAAGAATCAGCCTCTGGTTGCCACCTGTTTTAGTTTGCTAAAGGCTGCCAAGGCAATATACCAGAAATGGTTTGGCTTTTACAATAGGGATTCATTAATGTATAAGCTTACAGTTCTGAGGTCATGAAAGTGTCCAACTCAAGGCACCATCTGTAGACCCTTTTTTCCCAAGCTGCAACTGTGGGTAATCAGGCACATAGCAGCATCTATTCATCTCTCCCCTCTCCTCCAGACCTCATTGCTTTAAGCTTTTGGTTGCTCTATCTGTGGCTTCTTCTCAGCTTCTGTTGATTTCAGCTTCTGGCTCCCAGGGCCTTCTCTCTCAGCTTCTAGGAGTTTTTTCTCTCTGCCTCTGCAGCTCTTTTCCTCTGCATTTAATCCCATTTATACAGGACTCCAGCAAAAGGACCAAGACTTCTTACTGAACTAATCCAATCAAAGGCCCTCATCTGAATCCAATCTAATCAAAGCATCCCACACCCACAAGAATGGACCAATTTAAGAACATAATTTTCTGGGGTCCACAAAAGATTAAAACTACCATGCCAGCAAAGGGTGCAGCCTGGGGTGACCTAGAGCAGAGCCCAGAGTGGAAAACCTGGGGAGTGGTGGGCCTGGCTCATCTCTGAGGCTGCAGCCAGCAGGGAGAGGTGTAGGTATTCACATCACTTAACCAAGGAGGTTAGCCACACCTTGCTTGGCTCTCTCTGGATCCTGGTCCCTGGCTCAGGGCCTCCACATGGGTTCTGAAACCATAACAGGCAGGAGAAAGTGTGGGAGACACCAGCAACAAGGAGACCATGAAAAGGGGGTGAACTTTGGTGCTGCCCCATCCTGATGGGGTAGGAGCTGACTCCTGATCTTGGTCCTCCTGGCCCTCAGGTGAGGCCAGAGTGAGGAAGATGAGGCCAGTAATAAAAGTGACCTGACTAGCAGGTATTTCTTCTATGGTGAAGACCAAAGGAGAGAAAGCTCTCAGATGTCTGGAGGGAAAAGCCTCTGGCTTAGTCTGTATCTGACATCTGAGTGTAAGGCTGGGCCAGAGGCACTCAAGTCACCCTTAGAAGCTCTAGGTATTTTGATGGTTTTCCCAGACCTGTCTGCACATTTTTTCCCTTGGAATACCCTTTCACACATATGATCTGGATTTGTATGTATCACCCTTCTTTTGAATTGGCAGCTTTATGAATGATCTATTCTATGCTTCCATGCTTCCACAGTAATGAGAGTGTCTAACTTCTAAGTTGATGACATGGATTATGTGCGTTAAGCCATGTACAGCTCTAGAATAGTGCCTGGCACATGGTTAAATGTTTAGTAAACATTGTTATTATCATTACCATAATTTCCTAGGGCTGCTGTAACAAAGTATCATAACAAAGTATCATAAAAAAGAACATAAAAAGGTACTATAAGAAAATAACAATCTGAGTGGATTAATACAACAGAAATTATGTTCTGACAGTTCTGGAGGCTAGAAGCTTGCAATCTGTAGGGAAAATCTTTCCTTGTCTCTTCCTAGCTTCTGGTGTTTGCTGGTGATCCCTGGACATCAATTTGTTCCTCAATCATCACATGGTGTGCCCATTCCCCCCTCCCCAATGCCTGTCTCTTTTCATGGTGCTTTCTGCTTTGATCATCATATGCTGTTCTTCCATCTGTCTCTGTGTCCGATTTTTTCCTTCTTATAAGGACACCAGTCATATTGGATTAGTACCTATCCTAATCCAGTTTGGCTTCATCTTTTTCTTTTCTTTCTTTCTTTCTTTTTTTTTTAAGTTACTCACTGCTTTTATTTATTTATTTTAATATATTTTTTTATTTTTTAAAACATATTTAGATAATATAAATGTAACATAAAAAGTATAGGGATTCCTATATGCCCCACTTCTCACACCTCCCACATCCTCCCAAATGAACGACATCCTTCATTAGTGGGCACATTAATTGCAATTGATAAATGCATCCTGGAGCATTGCCACTGAGCATGGATCATAGTTCACATTGTAGTCTACACTCTCTCCCACCCAGATCTGCATGTTATGGGATGATACAAAATGGCCTATATCTGTCATTGCAATGCCAGTCAGGATGATTCCCAAGTCCCCCCAAAAAACCCCATATTACAACTGTTTTTCCCTCTCCCTGCCCCCAGAACCTCCAGTGGCCACTGCCTCCATATCAATGTTGTAATTTTTACCATTGCTAGAATTACGATATGTCTATAGTAGAATATCAGTAAGTTCACTCTAGTCCATGGTTCATTCCCCAGTCCCGAGGATTTTGGGATGGTGATGTCCACTCCATCTCTAATTGAGAGGGGGCTTCAATCCCATACTGCTGATGGATGGGACTTTCTTGCTTGCAGTTGTAGGCTCTCTTGTTTCCTTGGTATGGTGGTTGTCAATCTTAATCTCCTTGTGAGTTATTCTGGGTGAGTCCAATTAACTGGAGAGTAGGTCTTGCAACTCTGCTGAGAATCCAGGCCCAGCTGGCACATGGACAGCCCAAGGACTCCAGTCTCCTGGACATATATCTACAAACTCCAGCACCAAGTATAGGTTCAAATAGAAGGGACAGATGAGCCATGTGTAAGGAAGCCACAATTGAGTCCAACTCTGTCACTCTCAGGAGCCCAAAGTAGGGCTCACTGGCAAGGCACCAAACTCTGGAGCTATCTGCCCTGACCATAGGACCTAGGTGTCTCCAGAGCCCTCAAGAGCTGCACTATTTGGGGTAGTATCCACTTTGGCAGTCTATGAGATCCTGCTGAATTGTGCATAAGCGTTACCTCTGGATTGACCTCCCAACTCACTTTGAAGTCTCTTAGCCATATGAACTCATTTGTCTTTACCTTTCCCCCCTTTTATTTGAAGTATTTTTCCAGTTGCATTGCTACCTGATGCTTGGTAGTAATCCCTGGATGCCAGGTAGACTCATTCCCAGGAGTCATGCCCCTGGTGCGGAGAAGGTAATGCATTTATATGCTGAGTTTGGCTAAGAAAGAGGCCACATTTGAGCAACAAGGAGGCTCTCAGGAGGCAACTCTTAGGCACCCCACAACACTAGGCTAAGTTTCAATTTCTAAAGCAAAGGCTCATGAACAAATTCATCAATATCAAGGGCCCATCAATGGATCATCCTCCTTCACCAGTCATTGCCCTTGCACTTGGGGGACAGTTGTTGCTCCATTAGAGAATGTGGCAGAGCTCTCCAGGATGGGAAATCAATATTCTTTCAGTTACAGTGTGAGTCTCCACCAATTGTGAAAATGCCCCATGAACATTTGAACATATTTATATACCTTATATGTATGCCCAGGTTAACTTCCTCCCCTGTATCCTCCATCACTGACACTCCACACCAATGATCCTCCCCTGCCCCAGGTGTAACCCTTCTGTGATCCAAAGCTTCTTCAAGAATGAAGCCCATAAAATAGCCAAATACAATTAATAGGAAAATGAAATAATAACGATAGGTTTAAATATAAGAAATAAAATGTATAAAAATTTTAAAAAACTAAAAATTAAATTAAATTAAAAGCTTGGGATTTTAAAAAATAATGAAAAAAAATTTTTTTTTACATTTTGCCTTTCATCATTGTAATACCTTGTGTCCTGTATGTACAGTGACATTTTTTTCCATTTATTCCCCAGTGTCTAACTTTTTTTCATTTTATTTTCAAAGAAGTTTTAGGTCACAGTAAAGTCTCATACAGAATACAGGGGACTCCCATATACCCAACATCTTCCCCTGTTCCCCCTTCCTGTATTAATACCTTTTTATATGTGGATGGTACCTTTGTTACAACTGACATACAAATGGTGAAACATTACTACTAACCATGGTCAATGGTTTACATTATTGTTTTACATTTTAGACCATATACTTTTAAAATTTTGATGATATTTAACATGGCCTGTATCCATCAGTGCAAGATCATGTAGAACACTTCCACTGCCCACTAAATGCTGCCATTCCCTCTATTCTATTCCTCCCTCCCCCTCCCCTCGGGGCCCATGGCGACCCCCCTGGCTTCACTCCTTGGATGACAAAATTCATAGTTATTTGTAGCAACACTGAGATCTTAACACACTGGTTTGTCTTCCCTATTAGGAACTGCCCATGCTTTCAAGAGACTCCAGCCCCTCTGTTTGTGAACAAATCAGTCCTCCTGAGGATGGGATTTCAGCTCTTTCCAGCTTATTATGTGGGTCTTCACCCACTGATACAGCACACTCCCTAGAAGTCTGCTCCCAGTGTGCTGTGGCCTGATTGCCCCCCTATCCAACACCCTAAACCAGTAACCCTTCCTTGTCATTTTGCCATAATAACTCCCAATTTTGTACATACCCCCAATCCTCAGTGTTCACATGGTCTCTCTCTCTCAACCCTCCCCCCAATTCCTTGGATCTTCCAACACACCCTCTCCAATCTACCTATCTGTCAAACCTGCACCACCCAACCCAATAATATCACTACCCTCCTGTCATATCCCTTCAGTGCGCAACTACACACTTTCACCTTACCATGGATTACTGTATGTGCATTGGCTCACAAACTTCTCCCTTTCTATTGCCTGTAAATGTATCTTCCTGACAATAACTCTCTGAGTCTGCTCAATTTGCTTAATTCGTATCAGTGAGTTCATGTAATATTTGCCCTTCAATGCCTCACTTGCTTCATGCAACATGAGGTCCTCCAGATTCATCCATGTTATCCCTTGTATTAGCACTGTTGTCCTTCTTACAGCTGAATAATATTCCATTGTATGTATGTACCACATTTTGTTTATCCATTCATCTGTTGATGAGCATTTGGGTTGATTCCAACTTTTGGCAGTAGTGAATAATACCACTATGAACATTGGTGTGCATATATCTGTTCATGTCTTTGCTTTCAATTCTTATGGGTATATAGCCAGCAGTGGAATTGCTGGATCATATGGCAGATCTATAGTTAGTTTTTTGAGGAACAGCCAAACTGTCCTCCACAATGGCTAGACCATTCTACATTCCCACCAGCAGTGGATGAGGGTTCCCATTCCTCCACATCCTCTCCAACACTTATATTCCTCTGTTTTTTTTTTAAATAGCTGTCAGTCTAATGGGTGTAACATGGTATCTCATTATAGTTTTGATTTGAATTTCCCTAATAGCTAGTGATGTTGAGCATATTTTCATGTGCTTTATAGCCATTTGTATTTCTTCCTTGGAGAAGGTTCTGTCCAAGTTGCTTGCCCATTTTTTAAATCAGTTGTTTGCCTTTTTATTTTTGAGGTGTTAAGATTTCTTTATATATGCTGGATATTAGGTTCCTGTCAGAAATATGACTGCCAAATATTTTCTCCCATTGGCTAGGCTGCATTTTTACTTTCTTGATAACCTCCTTTGAAGTGCAAACGTTTTTAATTTTGAGGAGCTCCATTTATCTATTTCTTCTTTTGCTGCTCCTGTTTTGGGTCTGAAGTTTAGGAAACCATTTCCTATTACAAGGTTCTGTAGATGCTTCCCTACATTGTCTTCCAAGATCTTTTATGGTCTTGGCTCTTATATTTAGATCTTTGATTCATCTTGTGTTTATTTTTATATAGGGTGTGAGATCGTGTTCCTCTCTTATTCTTTTGGATATAGATATCCAGTTTTCTAAGCATCATTTGTTGAAGAGGCCATTCTCTCCCAGTTGAGTGGGCTTGGTGGCCTTGGTGAATATCAGATGACTGTATATGTGAGGGATCTATATCAGAACTCTCAAATTGGTTCCATTGGTTGGTATGTCTATCTTTGTGCCAATACCATGCAGTTTTGACTACTGTAGCTTTGTAGTGTGTTTTAAAGTCAGTAGTGTGATTCCTCCCATTTCATTTTTCTTTTTCAATATGTCTTTGGCTATTCGAGGCCTCTTACCTTCCAAAAAATTTTATAGTTAGGTTTTCCAATTCAGTAAATAAATGCTGTGTTGATTTTTATTGGGATTGCATTAAATCTGTAGATTCATTTGGGTAGGATAAACATCTTAATGATGTTTAGTTTTCCTATCCTTGAACAGGGAATATTCTTCTATTTAAGTCTTTTTTTAAATTTCCTTTAACAGTGTTATGTAGTTTTCTATGTATAAGTAATTTATATCTTTAGTTAAATTTATTCTTAGGTATTTCATTCTTTTAGTTACTATTGTAAATAGTATTTTTTTTCTTGATTTCCTCCTCAGATTGCTCATTATTGGTGTACAGAAATGCTACTGATTTTTGAGCATTGATCTTATAGTCTGCAACTTTACTGAACTCATTTATAAGTTCTAGAAGCTTTGTTGTAGATTTCTCAGGGCTTTCTATGTATAGGAACTTGTCATCTGCAAACAGTGAAATTTTTAGGGTAATGTTGGCATCATAGAATGAGTTAGGCAATGTTCTTTCTACTTTTATTTTTGGAAGAGTTTAAGCAGGATTGGTGTTAGTTCTTTCCAGAATGTTTGGTAGAATTTACCTGTGAAGTCATGTGTACTCTTCTTAGTTCGGAGGTTTTTGATGACTGATTCTATATCTTTACTTGTAATTGGTTGTTGAGTTCATTAATTTCTTCTTTCATCAATGTAGGCAGCTTGTGAGTTCCTAGTAATTTTTCCATTTCCTCTAAATTATCCTTCTTGTTGGCATATAATCTTTCAAAATATCCTCTTATGATGCTCTTTATTTCTGTGGAGTCTGTGGTGATAACCCTTTCCTCATTTCTTATTTGCATCTTCTCTCTTATTTTCTTTGTTAGTCTAGCCAAGGGTTTGTCAATTTTATTGACCTTCTAAACAAAGGTTTTTTTTGTTTGTTTCTTTTTTCTAGTGCTTTTTTTTTATTTTCTATTTCATTTAGTTCTGCTCTAATCTTTGTTATTTCCTTCTTTCTGCTTCCTTTGGGGTTAGTTTGTTGTACTTTTCCTAATTCCTCCGGGTGTGCAATTTAGTTTTAGATTTTAGCTCTTTCTTCTTTTTGATATGTGCATTTATGGCTATGAATTTCTATCTCAGTACCACTTTTGCTGCATCCCATAGGTTTGGATATGTTGTTTTTTCATTTTCATTCATTTCATGGTAATAACTGATTTCTTTTGAGATTTCCTCCTTGACCCACTGTTTGTTTAAGAGTGTGTTGTTTAACTTCCATATCTTTGTACCTAATCTGGTTCTCTGGCCCTTACTGATTTCCAATTTCATTCCATTGTAGTCAGAGAAATTACTTTGTATAATTTCAATCTTTCTGAATTCATTGAGAATTTTTCTGTAGCCTAGCCTAGGTGTATTTGGATTATGATCCATGTGCACTTGAGAAGAATGTATATCCTGCTGAATTTGGGTGTAGTGTTCTGTATATGTCAATTAGATCCAGATCCTCTAATGTATTATTCAAAGTCTTTGTTTATTTATTCTCTGTTGAGATATTCTGTCTAATGTTGATAATGGCATATTAAAGTGCTCCACTATAATTGTAGAAGCATCTATTTCTCCACTTAGTTTTTCAAGTGTTTGCCTCATGTAGTGTGAGACTCCCCTCTTAGGTGCATAAATGTTTATGATTGTTCTTTCTTCTTGAAAAATTACCCCTTTTATGAATATATAGCGTCCATCTTTGTCTCTTACAATAGTTTTGAATTTAAAGTCTATTTTGCCAGTATTAGTTTAGCTACTCCTGTCCTTTTGTGGTTACTGTTTGCTTGTAAAATTGTTTTCCAACCATTCACTTTCAGACTTCTAAAATCCTTGTGTATAAGGTGGGTTTCTTGTAGACAACATATAGATGGGTCATATTTCCTTATCCATTCTGCCAAACTGTGTCTCTTGACTGATGAGTTTAATCCATTAACATTCGGTGTTATTACTCTCAAGGAATTACTTATATTAGCCATATTTTCTTTGGGTTTATGTATGTCATATGTTGTTTTTATTTCTCTTTTTGTCTTTTTAGTTGTTCTTATGTTCTACTCCAACTCTCTCTCTCCTGTTTTTCCTTTCAACCTGCAGAACTCCCTTTAGTATTTTTTGAGTGGCAGGTTACTTATTGGCATACTCTCTTAATTTCTCTTTATGTGTGAAAATTTTGAACTCTCCATCATTTCTGAATGCCAACTTTGCTGGATAGAGAAATGGTGGATGGAAGTTTTTTTTTGTTTTGTTTTGTTTTTAGTGCCTTAACTATGTCATATCACTGCCTTCTTACCTCCATGGATCCAGACGAGAATTCAGAACTTAATCTTATTGAGCTTCCCTTGCATGTGATGGTTCTCTTTTCTCTTGCTGCTTTCAGTATTTTCTCTTTGTCTTGAGCATTGGACAGTTTGACAAGTATATGTCCTGGAGTATGCCTGTTGGGATTTATACTGTTTGGGGTGCACTGCACTTCCTGGACATGTACATCTATCTCCCTCAATATAGTTGGGAAGTTTCCAGCCACTATTTCCTCTAACACTCCTTCTGTCCCCTTTCCCTTCTCTTCTCTCTCTTGATGCCTATAATGTATATGTTTGTGCATTTTGTATTGTCATTCAAATCTGTTCATCCCTGCTGGACTTTTTCTATCTTTTTATCTGTCTGTTCTACTATCTGTTTGATTTCAGATGTACTGTCTTCCACATTGCTAATTCTTTCCTCTGCCTTTTCAAATCTGCTGTTATGTGCTTCCAGTGTCTTTTTGATTTCTTGGATTGTGTTATTCATCACCATCATATCCATTAACTTTTTATGTATGTTTACAGTTTCTTCAATATGTTTTCCCAGTGCCTTCTTAATATCCTTAATCTCTTTCTTCACTTCATTAATTTGGTCTATGATATTTGTTTGGACAGCTCTGATTAGTTGTTCAATGTTCTGCATCTCTTCCTGGTTTTTAGTTTGTTCATTGGACTGGATCATGTCTTCCTGTTTCTTAGTATGGTTTGTAATTTTTTGTTGCTGTCTGGTCACCTTTTTATCTTGATGGGTTTATTCAGTTGATTACCTTCTCTCTTTACTCTAGGGTTTTATTTAATTTCTGTTTGTGTGTGTGTGTGTGTGTGTGTGTGTTAAGTTTTCTCTGTAACACTTTGTTCTTTTTCTATTTCCTTGCTATTGTCTGTGTTCTTATTACTTGTTTTGGCTTCTTTGTGTCTCTGACCCTCACACTTCTAGGAGCTGGTAAGCAGTGTCCTGGTTTGCTGTGCCCCAAAGAAGGTCTCCATGGCAGCCTCTGGCTTTTTCTTTGTTGTTGTAGTGAGAGCTAAGCTTTATCCACCTAACCCATTGGCCATGTTCCCACAATCCAGCCTAGTTAACTAGTAACATCTTCAAAGACCTTATTTCCAAGTAAGGTCACATGCACAGGGCCAGGGCTTAGGACTTGAACATGTCTTGTTTGGGGAACACAATTCAACTGATAACATATGCCAAGACACTCCACATCCTCATGTCCACAGAGGGCACTGCAGTGGGTCAGACAGTGGCAGTCTTGCCACGCCAGGATCCCAGGATGTCAGTGATAGGACTTCTTCACTTCCTTGGCAGTGACAAGTGAATTGGCTGGATCTCTTTTAACTCTGTTTTCTCACTGAAGATATTTATATATTGTAAAAGGGAAGCCTAAGGTGATGAACCAGGATCCCTGCCCTCCTAGGGGGAAAGCAACTGCATTTGCACATCCACCTACTCACCCTGCACACTAAGCCCTAGGAATGCAGATATGGTCCTTGCCTGAAGTTGCTCACAGTCTGGGAGAGAAGACAGGCAAGTAAATAGAAAATTATCAAACATACTCTAAACAAGAGTACAGAATTGTGCTCTAGGATTTCAGATGTAAGTTTTTTTATCATCTCTCTCTCTCTCTCTCTCTCTCACTGTAGATCATCCTTTGACTAAGGCCTTGAAGGGTCCTGAATTTCTAGGGAGCTTCATTTCCAAATCCCTACCTTGTGTAGGCCCATCCTAGGTTTGTGTCTAGTTCCTCCAAGGCCATAGAAACCAAACCTCTTATGTTCCTGAGTTAGGCAAATGTCACCAAAGGGTGGTAGCTTTAATTTTCAGCTTCTTTTTTGTTTTATGGCCTCTGGGATTTCCCTTACTTGATTGCAAGTTCAGTTATGCATTTAAGGGGATGTTTATTGTGTACTATACAGGATTTCTAGGTGCTTTGTAGCAAAAGGATTTTCTGATTATTTTGATTTCCATGAAGTAGACCCTATACCCTGCTGAACTGATATATTAGCTGGCCTGTGGGTAAAATTCTGATTTTGATTAGGCTTTATGAAATAGCACATCTACTTTGCATAGTCCATCAGTACCTTCATTGACTTGAACCTCTGGGGACTTAGGCTTGGGGGACTTAGGATATGGAGACTGTGACTTGAAAGTTTCTTCCTAGGTGGGCAGCAGCTTCCTCTATGGTCACACTGAGGACATCAGTTGCCATCTTTTTTCTACTCCAGATGACTTTCTTTTTTTGTGTTTTTACAAAGAATTGTGGGAAAACATGGACAATTTTCTTGCTAAAACAGAGTATTTTGTTCCATGCCTTCCCAGGGGCTGCCAACCTAGTGACCTTTTCAAAGCAAAATGAGATCAATTCTTGGTGACAGTACACCATCTCCTAGCAATTAGAACTTTTATTTCAAACTGTTCACTAATGATTTAGAAATTACTCCATACTAGAATTTTGTTCAAAATTGATGTCACCCTTGCTAGTTTGTTTCTGGAATTTACCTTTTCCCCATTCTTGAAAAATGGGATGACATTTTCCTATCTCCAGTCTACTGAATTATTCCCTACTCTCTTGATTTCTTACATGTTCTTGTATTTGATCTGATGGGGCCTTCTAGTTCTTTTACTTTCCTGAGCTGTGAATTATCTAGTTCTAAAAATGTAAAATCAGTTAAAGTGACCAGAATAATTTTTTTTTACCATTTCTCTCTCTCTTATCTGAGGATTGTAATTCCCATGATCTGAGAAATGTGGTTTATAGACCCAAGTTCAAATAATATCAATAGACCAGTCCATATTGTTTAATGAAAGTCAAGAACTGATGGTGTTAAGGTAATAAGACCCCATGTGGAATTAATAGGGATCTTGTGAAACCTCAATCTCAGGACCTGGGAGAACTGCTTCCAACTAGCTTTGTGACCTTGGTAAATTTACATAGCTTCTCATTTATTCATTTAACAATCATATATGCACTCATCAACAACAAAAACTACTTTATATTATTTTTAGTTCTTGCTATACAGTTATTTTAAGTTCCATGCAAAGTATCTGTCCCTTCTGGTTTAGTTTTCTCAACTGTAAAATGAGAAGGGTTAGTTTCTCAAGGACCTTCTAACACTGAGTTAGTATAATTCTATCTACAAAGAAGTAGAAAAACTAAGGAAGACAGAAAGGGGACCAAAGTCAGAAGAAATCTGACTTCTGTCATCACTTGGAGAGTTCTCAGGGGAGGCAGGGGCAGGAGACTGTAGTGATTTTTCCCACTCTTATCTCAATGTTGGAACTTGGATCCATTTTTTCTTTAACCTGTAAAGGTGATTTAAGATGACAGAGTTTTGAGGTCAGTAAGCAGCCACAGATCCACAACTGTAGCTCCCTTGTTGATCTATAAATCAGTAATGCTGTCTTGATGTTTCCCTAAACTCTTCTTCTAGGGCTATCTCTTAGCCTTCCAAGGAGCCCAGATGATTGTTGCAAATGTACAACAAGATTGTGGCAAATCAGAAATTGTAGTTCTGTTACACAAAATATTTCTTTTAATATTTTAGTTGGGAATGCAGACAGCTGTTAAAGGCTCTGATGTTGAATTCCAAAACTAAGGCCATTGAATGGGTAATCTGCAGTTCATTTTTGACATAAAAATTTCCCTTTTGGTTGAATATAAAATATTAACGGACTGATAGATGCATTGGCATAAAACAATGTGATGCATCAGAGTGTATACATTCAAGCAATGTGGCTTTTCCAAGACATCACTTGGAGGGACTGTTTTCTCAATCTGATTGCACCTTCATTATGAGGGAAATAAAGGATTGCCCCATTTAGACCACCTTCAGAGCTTGGGCTTGTTTTAAGTGGTACAGCTTCTTTGAGGTGAGGAGTGTTGCTGCCTTAGTCCAGGACATCCTCACAGATTACATGATCTCTTTGTTACTGTCTGAGACCCATTTATTCCACCCTCCATACAGTGGCCCCAGGGAGACTCACAAAATATACAACTGAGCACATCACACTCACACATCACATGCCCCATTACTTGTGGGGCCAATTAAATGCCTTGTGTTGTGCCACATGCCTCTTCCTGATTTGGCTCCTGCTCTCCTTTTTAACCTCTGATACTGCTTCTCCACTTCATACTTCCTTTCCACCAAACTACTTGTAATTCCCAAAATATGTTATGCTGTTTCATGCCTCCCCAATGACTGCAGTGTCATCTTCCCAGAACAACCATCAGAGGTTTTTCTCTGCCCCTGAGGAGTCTTCCTGGTTCTTCTACCACAGTCTCTGGATTCAATTCTCACTTATTTGTACTCCCACCACAGCCTTTGACTTCCTTTCTGATGCCCATATCACTCCATATTATAGGCATATGCTTATTTGTCTTTCTCCCAAACTGAATTTTGAGTCTCTTGAGGGCAGGGAAATGTGATCTTTAGGGTCTGTATATTTTGACACACAGTAAATAGCTCTCAGATGAAGAAATGAATAAGTAATTGAAAATAGCTAAAAGTAGACCAGGCCAAGGTTTATAGACCAGGACGATCTCCAAACTGGGATAGGCAGGATGAAGTTCCCATGTCTACTCATAAACTGAATCTGAAGGCAGTCACCCAGGAGTATTACAGAAACGTTCTGAACAAGGGTATCAATCTTGTGCTATCATTAAGTGACTCTGAGGGAGGGGACCCTCATTTGGATGCCTAATTGTGCTGTGTTTGTTAGATTATCAGCAATAAGCATGGTCCTGTTTCCCATTGCATGTTGAGCCTCTGTCACACATTGGGTTCCCCAGGAAACAGACTCTGAAACAGAGAATACAGTGTTCAGGAAGTTTATTGAGGAGTGCTCCTGGAATCAACAACTGTGGAAGAAAAGAAGGAAACTCTCTGAGCAGAGGGAAAATTTGAGCTGCAATGAAGTGACAGCAAAGGTCTCATCCAATCCCAAGGAAAGTTTTGGAGCTAGAACAGCACTTACATATTGTCCAGAGCAAGGGGGCTGGGCTTTTATGCCTTGCATTGATCACCATTGGATAGGATGCAAGCTTTCCTCAGGGAGGGACTGTGACCTTGAGTGAGGATGCTCCCTTCCAGGAACAATTCCCAGAGAGAGATGACAGTAATGGCACTCCTAGCAGCTGAGGTAATAAGTGCTTCAGACTTGCAGGGGGATCTGAGCAGCATATCATGGTTTCTATGACAGTCCAACTCTTGTGCCACTCAGCAAAAATCCTGGATGCCACATCTTTAGGATTCTTGTGGAAATATTTTTTGGGAGAAGCTTAGGAGAGGAAGGGTAGTAGTAGAATCTACAACCTCTGCCACTGAAGCTGTTTTAGTATATCATAACTGATACTCATTACCTCCTTTCTCTCACCCTCAGCTAGCACCTCTGCTGGCCTGGAGGACTTGCTTGATGGGGTAGCCCAGATGCCACCCATGGCTGTTGCACTGATCCATTTACTGTGAGCTTTGGCCAAGTGTATACCAAGAAATACCCACCTGGCTCATTTGGGTGTCAGGAAGATCCCTCCTTATCCCCACTGTGAAGCAGCAGCCCTACCTCCCCTTGCTGATCATTTTCAGTTACCCCTGCCAGATGGTGACTCCTCTTTTTGTCTGCTGGTGCCTTGGCACAAGAAGCCTGGAGAGCCTAAGCAGCAGCAATAGCTTATAGTGCAATGGAACTCTTGCTGTGTCCCTGGGTATACATGTTCCCCCTTTGGTGCCAGGACCTTTAATCTCACAGAGCTCAGAGTTGTGAGGACAGGAAGCACAAATTCCCCAAGTAGGTTACTGGGAGTGATGGTAAGTGGGGCCATTCTTACTTCCTCTACTTGTTTCTCAGACTCACCAATTCTATTGACTGGGAACACCATGCTATATAATGATCTTTGATTTGATTGTACACTGTATTATGGATGCAGGTGCCTCATTCCTGTAGGGTATTGTCTCCAAGCTGGTGCCCCAGCTGCCCCTTCAACAGACTAGGCCATTGCTCTATCAGGCCAGTGATTGAAGGGACCAGTGGGCCTCATGGCCATGTGCTCATGACCATACTTCTTTTTTTGTGAAGTGGGTGCCTGGGTCTGATGTGATATTGTATCAGATCTTGTGCTGCAGATCAAAACATCTGTAAGTATATGGCTCAGACTCTGAATGCAGGAGAGCAAACTCAAACCCCAGTCAACCAGTTACTAGATGTGATCTGCTCTCTGACCCTGGGCAAGGCCACCTCCTTCACCCAGGCAATTCCAGGAAAAGCTTTCCCAGCAGCTGAGGCAGTGGCAGGGGCTGCAGCAGGATTCCAGCAAGAAGTCTTGTTTGTTTTGTTATTGATAAAGATGGAGACTTTATTGCAAAGAAATACTGCAATAAACATTTCAACCTCATCTCTAATATAACTGACAATTACTTTAAACAGCAGTGGACTTTATATTGGCTTGGAAAGACAAAGTATGAAGTGTGTATTGTCTGAGAAAGAAATACCTCAATCAAACTTGTTAGTGCATATCTATTTTATTCCTACTTTCTTTAAATGCTACAACCTTAAATCAAGGATTCAGAAATTGTTTATGCTAGATGGGACCTTTGAGGTGCTCACTGAGTTGAAAAAGTGTGTCATTGTAGGTCCATCATGCAGACACCACTACCTGCTGGAACTCCAAATCCTAAGTCAATAAAGGACTGATACAGGGGTGGTGTGTAAGGTAACGCCTACCCCCAGATGGCAATCCTGGGAATGGCTGAGAGCCTGGCCTTTGCCCCAGGGATCTCTGCTCCTCTCCCAAGTGCTTGCTTCCTCTGCTTACTGACTCCATTCCTTTCAGTTATAATGGATGCTGTGGTATATGCAACTGGTCTGTCCTTCAGAACCAAGGTGCTCATTCCCCCAGATGCCAGGGATCTTGTCTGCTGGTAGCTGGCAGCTGCTTCTCTCCCAGGAATTGCCCTCAGCTAAAGGATGCTTCTCAACGGTAGCCATTTCAGTGACTGATTGACATGACCCTAACAAGGCCTAGACCCCTATCTCTGTTCAGCATGTCTTTGAATGGCCATGTTGGCCTTAGTTACCCCTGTGATTTGGCTGAGGCCTTTGTTGCTCTTGCATCACAGTTCACCTCCCCCTCTGCAAGTTCTGCTTCCCTTGTCCCCTTACAGGAGCTTATCTCCAAGATTTCCCCATAATCTACTTGCACACAAATCTCTATCTCAGAGTGTGTTCCCAGAACCTGACCTACAGCACTAGCCATGTAGGCTAGCAGTATGTGTTGTGCGCATGGATAAGGGATGTAAATGGTTGTTTCTGCTCAAAGGCAGCAGGCAGAATGGGCTGGTCCCCAAAGCTGACCCAAATGCCCTACTGTGCTCCCTTTCATCCAAGCACATCATGGGTCTTGGCAGCCTGGACAGAGAAGGAGACTGCTCAGCTCCCTTTTATGAGGACCAGAGTCCTTTGGGCAGGACAGGGTAACCTGTTACTAGTGGTGGCTACTCCTGGCCAATGCTCTCCTCCATGGTTGGGTTCTCAGACCACAGCTCAAATTGCTCCTGAGGGAGGAACTAAGCTTTCCTGTCTGAAAAGGGGCCTCCTTTCTTCCTTAGGTGGACTCATCAGGGTCTGCCTTTCCTCCCTGAGGTCAGAGCCTCAAATGGAGGGTGCAATTAGCTTAAGGTTCTGCATGAATCCTTTTTTTAAAAAATATACTTTTAAAAAAATGATACTTAGGTTACATAAATGTTACATAAAAAATATAGGGGATTCCCATATACCACACTCCCAACCCCTTCCACATTTTCTAACATTAGCAACATCTTTCATTAGTGTAATACATTTGTTACAATTGATGAACACATTTTGAGCATTTCTACTAAGTGTGGATTATAGTTTTCATTGTAGTATACACTTTCTCCTGCACAGTTTTGTAAGTTATGACAAGATATATAATGACTTGTGTCTGTCATTGCAATATCATTCAGGACAATTCCCAAGTCCTGAAAATGTCCCCATATTGCATTTGTTTTTCCCTCTCCTTCTCCTCAGAACCTCCAGTGGCCACTACCTCCACATCATTGATAAAAGTTCTTCCATTGCTAGTATCACAATAAGTCTAAAGTAGAATACCAGTAAGTCTACTTTAATCCATAGTCCATTCCCCAATCCTGAGGATTCTAGGATGTTGATGCCCACTCCACCTCTAACAGAGAGGGGGCATAGATCCCATGGGGCAGATGGATGGGACTATCTTGCTTGCAGTTGCAGACTCTCTGATCCTTGGAATGGTCACTGTCTATCATCATCTCCTTGTTAGTTGTCCTGGGTGAGTCCAATGAACTGGAGAGTAAGTGTTGCAACTCTTTTGAGATTCAGGCCCAGCTAGGACATGGAGAGCTGAAAGATTTAAGTCTCTTGGACATACACCTATTGACTCTAGCACTATAATAGTGCTATAATAGTTCTGGCACTCTTGAACTATAGGTTCAAAATAGAAGGGGCAGAAGAGCATGTATAGGGAAACCACAACTGAGTCCAACTCTGTCATACTGGGAAGCATAAATTCCCAAGTAGGACCCACTGACAGAAAACTCCTGAGCTTTCTGTCCTGCCTATAGTGTGTGGATGTCTCCACTATTTGGCAGTCAAAGAGATCCTGCTGAGACATGCATAAACGTAACCTCTGGAATGAACTTCTGACTCAAATGAACTTCTGACTCACTGTGAAGTCTCTTAGCCATATAAATTCATTTGTCTTTACCCTTTTCCCCCTTTTTCTCAAGGTCTTTTTCCAGTTGCATTGCTAGTTGGTACTTAGTAGTAATCCCTCAGTGCCAGGGAGGCTCATCCCTGGGAGTCATGTCGCAGGCTGGGGGGAAGGTAATGCATTTATATGTTGAGTTCTTCTTAGAGAGAGGCCACATTTGAGCAAAAAGGAGGCTCTCAGGAGATGGTGCATGCCATTTGAGAGGGGAGGGTGACATTGGGGAGCCCTTGACTTCCTTATCTTGGTCTCCAGAGCAGGTGGTTAGTATGCCTTTGGGTGGGCCCTGGCTGGTAAAGGCAGAGGTGGGTGGGTCTGGTCCTCAACTGGGTAGCTTAAGGGTTTGTGGCAGAAGTCTGTGGCTATTTAATATGTGGTCTGGGGAGTTCAGTCATCCTGTCTGGCTGATAGAATCCAGCCACATGTTCTGGCTGCATTGTGTGTGCCTTGATATCTGGCTGCTTCTTCTGTTTGGTTCTGGCTCAAACAGCCCAATTGATTACAGTTGTTGGCTTCACTTTACCCCCATCAAGATGACCTCCCTTCACAAATTTCCAAGCCAGAATCAAAGCTAATTTTTACCTTCCTGTGCCCCCTCACTCCATATACTTAAGGGTTTCCTTCCATACCACATGGGAGCTGAGGATGGTTTAGGAGTGCTAAATCAGGCTCTTTCTGATAAAGCATGGCTGGACCTCTGTAGTGTTGATCCTGCTGCACTGCCCTAGGTTGGGACAGGGGTAATGGGAGGGAGGGTATGGGGTAGGTGTTCTCCTCCAAGAGTCCCAAATAGTATTTAGGGCAAGGCCCTCACTCTGATCTTCTTTTGACTCTGTGAGATTTCAATCTAAGGAGGGGATGAGGACACCAAGGGCCCCCTGCATACATCACCTGCCTCTATCACCTTGTTTTCTTCACCATCCACCTGGCTGGAAGGGTCATATTTTCTGTGTCCTCTTTGCATCTTCATAGAGTGGTATCTTCCCTAATCCCTACCTTGAGGCCAAGAGGCAAGGGAACATGATGTAAAGAAAGGAAAGAATGAAAAACACATGTAATGGTTTCAAAGTACCATCACATTACCCAGACCTGAGTCCTGAGACTGCATCCCCTAGACAGGAAGCTCACAGAGGACAAGGCCCTGATTGTCTTGGTCACTGTTTCCCAGCATCTGGCCCATGGTTGTTGTTCAGTGAGGAAATATAAATGTGTGAATGTCCATCCTCAGGTGTAGGAGGTCACCTAGGTAATCTAGGGTATGCTGGCATTGATATTTTTTGATTAGCACCAAAGTGAAAACACAAACTTAAACATTTCCCTGGAGAAGTCTAGATGCTCCAATAAGGCATCTCTGGGCTACATGGGAGCTCTGGGCTCTGTCTGAGAAACATTGCCTTAGACATTTTTTGTGAGTTTCCAATGACATTAATTTCACCCAGTTTAGTTATTGAGATGATTTAATAAACCAGATGATGTGCTGTCCATGGCAGTCTCAAATGGAGACCAAATTTGAGAATCAGTTCATAAATGCTCTCCACAATAGCAAGTGTTACTTTTCTTGGAGTACGTTGAAATTCAGAACCAACAAAAGGCAGCCTTTTGGAGACTCCTGTGTGTGTCTACAGTCAATGAAGAGAAAGGAGATTGAAGGCTGGATGACTGTTCTCTGGCACTCCACCGAGGGCCTCATGCCCACTCATGCTTCCAGAATGGTGTGGCAGAGTATCCATCCCACTGCCACACTAGCTGCTAATGGGGTCTCTCAGTGGGTGGGCCTAGGGACTCAGTATTTCCTGTACAAAGAAGTCAGTGGTGCTATTCCTATAAGACAGGGTCAAACACTAAAAGTAGAGCAATGCATTGGCTAGAGAAGGCCAAAATTCTCCAGCAGAAAGGTCAAAATAAAGATCTCTAAGCTTAAGGAGTTCTTGCAGAAATGGCTGTTCCATCCTTTGGAAAGAGAGGTACATGTCTTTGAATAGTACTGGATCTCCCTAGGGCCAGGACAATTTCTGCTGAGTTTCAGATAAGAGCCTTTCTGGATTCTCCCTTCTGTGGAGAGCAGGTATGCCTGTGAGCAGGTGGGGATGGTGGGGGCACAAAATATAAGTCTGCTGTCATGGATCACTGGGAAAATGACAGAGACCCAATCCTGGGAAAGTACTGGCCAGGGGATGATGAACACTCATGAGGAAGGAACAGAACCATTTTGGTAAAACAATGACAACAGGCCCTCTCTGTGCCTTGAAAGAGAAGAAAGGACCAGTCAAGGCCCACTGCTCTCCTCTAACAGTGTTGGAAGGACTACCAGAAGCAGATTGGGATGGATAAAGATGGGGAGGGTGCCAGGTAAATCAAGAGAACCATCATCTGCTGAGAACCAACTGAGGCCACATGCTTTACATATATCAGCTCATTTAGTTCTCACAACAGCCATATGAAGTAAATATTATTACTCCCCATTTAGCAGGTAGGAAAATTGAGGCTCAGAGAGGGTTAGTGATTTGCCTAAGATCATGCAGCTTGACCTAAGACAAGGGACAGCTTTGAAGCCTGTGTGTCTCTAACAGCGATGTTATTACTGCAAGGCAGTATAAGAGACATGCTGTCAGAAATGAAAATTCAGAAGTGGGACTGATTGCTTTTCATTAATTAATTCATTTATTCACACACTTCATTCATTTGACAAATATTTATTGAGCACCTGCTATTTGCCAAAGTAGGAGGACAGAAAGCCTCACCAGAAAGGTGTCATGAACCCCTCAGCCAGATGACAAATGGCTACCCTGGGATCACCAGATAATTAGGGCAGGGCAAGACCAGAAGTGGAGCTTTCATGTTTTCAGGATGCCACATGCTTCTGTAGAAGAACATGCTTTCTTTTCCCATGGGATCCAGACTAGCAGACTAAATCCCTGTGTATGTACTGTGGTCATGGCCACATGACTGCAGTAAATGTAATATGATTACATAATTATAGAAATGGATAATACTCCAAGCCTCCTTAACCTCCTTGTCCTAATCATTATCCAGCCCTAGAACACAATGTAATCATTTGTCATCCATTTCCCAAGGTAGAATGAACTAACTCTTAATTACAAACCAAAGCGAAAGATGAGCAACTAAATATGCATGTCAGTCTGAATGCTATAATTAGAACTACCATTTGGCTAAAGAAAAGTTAGAGACATTTTAATTCCAGGCCTTGGCTTGAATGTTAAATTGCTACTGGGGAATAATCCATGTGTGTTAACCCATTACTTTCTGAGGAAGCAGTAGCATATTAAGAAGATATTTTTGTAAGTGGGGCTGGGGTGTATGCCACAAGATATTTCAGCTCTGTATTTCTTTCTGAGGACCAAGTTAACACAATAATTAGCATTTTTCACACACTTCTGATAGCTACACAGAAAGATAATTTTAAATAAAAATTTTTAACTTTATTAGTATAACAGGTTGGCATGAAGATGGGTTGGGCACATAATTTAGTCATTCATTTAATAAATATTTTTGGGGTACCAACTCTATGCCAGGCACTGTTCTAGAAAGTGACAAAAATAAATGATTGCTTTCATGGAGCCTAACTTTCTGTGGGTGGAGACAAACAGGATAGACAATAAACAAATATACACATAAATATATAATATGCTTAATATGTCAGAATGGTGATAAGTGCTACAAGGAAATATCAGTCAGGATGAGGGGATAGTGATGTAGGAGGCTGCTGTTGAGATAAGGTAATTGGGGAAGACTGATGAACTGACACTCTAACAAGGATCTGAACAAAGTGGGGGAGCATTGGGGACAGGTTAAGAAACAGTGTTCCAGGCAATGGGAATAGCACATGCAAAGGCCCTGAAGCCAGGGCCTGCTTGGCGTGTTCAAAGATCAGCAGGAAGGCCAGTATAACTGGAGCAGAGTGAATGGGGAGAAGTGGTAACAAAATGAAATCAGAGAGAAAGCCAGGGCAAGATCATATAGGGTCTTATGGGCCACAATGAGAATGTGGATTTTACTCTGAGGGAGATAGGAGCCTGTTAACTGTGTTCAAACAGGGGCTCACAAGGGCAGGCAAGCAGGAAAAACACATGAAGAGGAGAAGCATAACAGCCCATACTGGGCTGCAGCCATGTGGCAGAAAGATTCTCTCCTTCTGGCTGACCCATTGGTTTTTATTAGCACAGATGATCTCATTTTCTTGGCATATAACAGTGAGGATAACATTGATATAATGGTGAGAATAACATGTTGATTAGATTATATAACATACTCTGTTATTATTCTTCAAATGTCTTTGGCCCCAGGATTGTTTAGAGAACATTTGCTGCAAGCTAGTTTTATCAGCTACTTTTGGACACAGGCCCAAGAATAAAGTGGGGACTGAGGCTGCCACCATGGCACCACCCACCATCTGGCTGCAATTGGCTGGGACCAAGTCCATCACCTGAATTAACCATCCTCACAGAGCCATTGAAGGGTTTTAATGCAGAGGAGTGAAATGATTTGACTTTCCTTTGAAATCAAACAAAGTTGGCTTTGTAAGGATGATAGACATAGTGGTATATCAGTTTCCTATTACCACAAACTTAGTGGCTTAAAACAACACAGATTTATTCTCTTCTGTTCTAGAGGTCAGAAGCCCAAAATGAGTCTTAAGGGGCTAAAACCAAAGTTTCAGCAGGCCTGGTTCTTTCTGGAAGCTCCAGGTGAGAATCCATTCCTTGCGTCTCCCACTTTCTGAGGCTGCAGGCATTCCCTGACTCCCAGCCACATCAATCCAATTTCTGCTTCCATAGTCACATTGCCTTCTCTACATGTCAAATTTCCCTCCCCCTACCTGTAAGTACCCTTGTAATTAAGGTGGGTCCTTGATTACTTTTAGGGCCCATCTGGATAATCCAGGCTACTCTTCCCATCTCAAGATCCTTGACTTACTCCATTAGCAGAGTTCCTTGTTCCATGTAGGAAGCACATTCATAGTTTATAAAGGTAATGAACATCTTGGGGAGCCATTAATCAGGCTACCAAGAGGTGTGGGGAGGAAAGAGGAGGCCGTTGCACTTCTTCTGACAAGAGCCTCTCATTGAGGTGGTGAAGCCTGATGGTTAACACACAGGAAGCAGGGGCCAGGCTGCCTAGGTCCTCACCATGCCAATGCCATTAATTGCTGGGAGCTTGGGCAAGCTGCATAATCTTTTGTGTCCCATTTTATTCACCTGTAAAATAAGGATTTTATTTCACAGGTGAATCTCTCAGACCAGTAACATCAACACCACCTGGAAACATTTTAGAAATGCAAATTATCTGTCCTCACCCCTGACATACTGTTTCAGAAACCCTAGGTTTAGGGTTGCCAGATAAAATACAGGATACCCAGTTAAATTTGAATTTCAGACAACGAATATTATTTTTGCAATATTTGGAGCATACTTACACTAAGAAGTTATTTGTTGTTTACTTGAAATTCAAATTTAACTGGGTGTCCTGGTTCAGTTTTTTGTTTTTGCTAAATTGGCAACCATATTTGGGTGTGATGCCCAACAAACTGTCTTTTAAGAAATAATCTAGGTGATTCTGATGGATTCTAAGTTTGAGTACCATTGGCCTCCTTCCTCAGTGGTTTTGGATATTTATCAGATGTAGAACAGGGCCTGGCATGCAATTGGGGCTTAGAACTGTTACTCTTCCTACTGAGCACTCACTGAGGGCCAGGGGCTTCATGTGTAACTCATCTGCATAACCAGTCTGTGTGGTGTTATCAGATGCATTTTACATACCAGGAAATTGAGGAACAATGCAATGAAGTGATTTGGCTAAGGGCACTCAGTGGGCACCATCTCTTCTTAATGAGTTTTCCTCCTGCATGAGCTTCAGGTGTTGGAATGTTCTGAGTGTCCTAAGTCCACTCATCTGGTTGCTGGAAATCATTCCATCCCTTCCTTTGTTCAGTTAATGATGGGGGCAGGAACAGAGTGACAGTCTTTTCCCTTTGCTAAGGAATTTAGAATCTGGAATTTGGAATTGTGGATTCTCTTCATTTAGCAATTCCAATTTCTCTAATTCAGTGAACAGGGATGTATAAAACCTGAAAACCAGCTTCCTAACAACATTATTAGAGAAAGGTTTCTGTTTCTGGATTGTTTGGGTCTATTTTGCCCACCACTTGGACTGAAGAGGTAGTTTGTGGAGACCTGAGCAATTGCACTTGTAAATGTTAAATTAATGGGTCAGAAAATAAGGTTTAAGCAAGGAAAAGAATTTGGTTTCATTGTAAATAACAAACACATATGTCCTAACTATTTTTAGGTCAAAGGGTACAGTTAATGTCTACAGCTGGAATAAATCCAATTAGGTGGTTTTTTCAATATATTTCAATTATGAAAGATAATTAGCTGTCTGTTTAATTGAATTTTCTTTTTTCCTGTCTCCTGAATTGCTAAATGTGCCATTAGACCCAGTGAGGGCTCAGTGTTTGTTCATTGACTCTCAATGATCTAAAAATCCACGCTAATAGTCAGAGGTTTTTCATGGAGATTAAAGTAATGTATGTGAAAGCACTTAGCACAGAGCCTGGACATTAATAATTGCTTAAAAAATGTTAGGTCTTCAAAACATTTATCTTTTAAAAACAATTTAATTTATTTTTAATTGTAATAAAATATACATAATAAAAAATCTTTGATATTAAGTACATTGACAATACTGTGTAACTTTCACCACTATCAATTTCCAGACTATTTTCATCACCCCAAGCCAAAAGTCATGTTTATTTAGCAGTAATTCCCTATTACCCCCTCCCTCATCCCCAGGAACTTCTATTCTTTTTCCTGTCTCTATGAATTTTCTTATTATAGTATTTCACATAAGAGAAATCATATAATATTTGTCCTTTTGTTTCTGACTTCTTTCATTCAATGGGTGTCTTCAAGATTCATCTATGTTGTAGCATGTACCAGCAATTCATTTATTTTTATGGCTGAATAATATTCCATTGTATGTATATACCACATTTTGTTTATATATTAATCTGCTGATGGACACTTGAGTAGGTTCCACCTTTTGACAATTGTAAATAAAAGTGTCATGAATATTGCTATCCAAACATTTGTTGAAGTCCCTGCTTTCAATTCTTTTGGGTATATACCTAGGAGTGGAATTGCTGGGTTATATGGTAATTCTGTTAAACTTTCTGAGGAACAACTAAACTGTTTTCCACAGCAGCTATAGCATTTTACATTCCCATCAACAATGTATGAGTGTTCCTATTTCTTTGCAATCTCACCAACACTTGTTATTTACAGTTAAAAAAAAAAGTAGCCATTTTAGTGGGTGTGGATGGTATCTCATTGTAGTTTTAATTTGCATTTTTAATGGCTAGTGAGGTTGAGCATCTTTTCATATACTTATTGTGCATTAGAATATTTTCTTTGGAGAAATGTTTATATAACATTGGTTCATTTTTCAAATTGTTTTGCCTTTTTTGATTCACTTCTCTTCTTTTCTCTACTTTTTTGTTTTCTTATTGGCTACATTTATAGTCACAATTAACATCTTAAACTAGTACCAACTTGGTTTCAGTAATATACAAACTCTACTCCTATATATATCCTTCCCTCCCTTTATACTGTCTCAGATTACATCTTTATACATTGTATTCCCATTGACATAGATTAAAAATCTTATTTTAAACATTTGCTTGTCATATGGGGGAAGGGAAAAGTTATAAACCAAAAGTACAATACTGCAGTATTTTATATTTACCTATGTAGTTTCCTTTAACAATGTTCTTTATTTCTTCTTATGGCTTTGAGTTATTGGTTAGTGTCCTTTTATTTTAGCCTGAAGAATTTTTCAACAGTTTTTGTAAGGAAAATGAACTCTTTCAAGCTTTTGTTTATTTGCAAATGTCTTGATTTCTCATTTATTTTTGAAAGATAATTTTACCAGATATAAAATTGTTCATTAACATTTTTAAAAGACTTTAAATATGTCATCCAATGGTCTTCTGGCCTCCAAGGTTTCTGGTAAGAAATCTGCTGTTAATCTTACTGGGGGAATCCCTTGTATGTGACAGATTGCATCTCTTCCTTCTTTCAAAATTCTCTCTTTGTCTTTGGATTTTGACAATTTCACTATAATGTGTCAAGGTGTAGAAATCTTAGAGTCTAACCTGTTTGGAGTTTATTGAGCTTTGTGGATGTATATATTCATGTCTTTCATCAGATATGGCCATTATTTTCTTAAATACTTTTTCCTGCCCCTTTCTTTCTCTCTTTTCTTTCTGGGACTCCAATGATACAAATGTTGGTACATTTGATGGTGTCTGACAGGTCCGTCAGACTCTGTTCATCATTTTCATTATTGTTTTCTTTCTGGTTCTTCAAGACTTCAAATTTGGTGATATTTTATTCTGCCTATTCAAATCTGCTGTTGAATGTGTCCAATGAGTTTTTCATTTCAATTTCTGTACTTTGCAACTCCAAAATTTCTGTTTGGTTTCTTTTTATACTTCTCATTTTTTAAATTTGTTCAGCAATATTTTCTTAATTTCACTTAGATCTTTATGTATGGATTCCTTTAGCTCATTGAACATATTTAAGACAGTTGATTTTAAGTCTTTGACAAGTTATGAGCTTCCTCAGGGATGGTTTCTGGCAATTCTTTTTTCCTGTATAATGAGCCATTCTTTCCTGCTTCCTAGTGTGTTTTGTAATTTTCTGTTGAGAACTGGACATTCTGAGTTCTGGAAATCTAGTTCTCCCAATCCTCTGGAACTGCTAGGTTTTTTGTTTGGTTGGTTTGTTTATTTGTTTGTTTGTTTGTTTGAGGACTGGAGCTGCCAATCTATGACTTTTCCAAACTATTTTTTCTCCAAATTAGGGAATGAAAAGGAACAAGAGTGAAAAATAGATACTGCCTTTTAAAGACTCCTCTGCTGCTTTTGCATGAGGGGAGGCATTGGAAAAATGGCCACCCTTAGAGCTGCCCCATACCCCCAATGATCTGAAGCAGCTAATCCAATGCAGTAAACAGTGATCTGACCACAAAGCTCCAGAATTTGGAGAACTGAGTCCTTATATCCCACTCTGGCACCAGTAAACTGCACAATGAGCCTGGACTGAAGTACCCACTGCTTCCTGTCACATGGTTGGGGGATGGTAGCCATTGCATGGAAGGCAAAATTCACCAATATTTACCACAATTTACTAGCATCTACCTCCAACTCTTCACTATATGTTACACAGTATTCCACTAGACTCCAGAGTCTCAAAATACTTGATTCAGACAGTTCTTGTTAGTTCAATAGTTGTTTAGTGCAGCTTCCTAGTCTCTCACCTTCCCACGATCAAGTCATTAATCTTAACAGCAATTGTGAACACAATTCATTTGAAAACTGTTTTTCTTTGTAGTGGACAATAATCTATATCAGATTTTTGTGCAAGATATCCATCCACACATAAATATATATATGTGTGTGTGTGTATGTATATATTTATGATGTCTTTCACACAGAAACCTTACTGTGGTAATATGACAATATGCATTAGATTAAATGGTGTGGTCATTGAATCCAGAACTAGTATAGGTCATATTTACTATGGGTAGCTAAAGTCTTTTAAGGGTCATTTAAACCAATGCTTCTCAAATTTTAATGTCCATAGAAATCACCTGAAGAAGCAGGTCTGTTGTGGGACTTGAAATTCTGCATTTCTAACAAGGTCTTGGGTGATGTGCTGCTGCTGGTCTGGGGATCCCACCATATAAACCAGTGATCTGAATCATAGAAACCCTTCTCTGGACAAAAATGTTCAGGATGCATGGGTGTCCCAATTTAAGCAAAGGGTGAGTTTATGGGGCAGTTTCTCAGGAACAGTGCTCTTACTTTGAGGGAAAGAACCACAGGAAGAGATATCTTGGTCTCTCCATTAGAACTTGCCTCATGCATGTGGAGTATAGTCTTTTTCAGCTATTTGGTCTCAGCCTGGGATCTAACTGACTCACAGAGGAGGGCAGAGGCAAGAGAACCACAAGGGAATGGAGTTTAACCTACTAGCCTAAGGAGCCCTGGAAACCTACCCTACCTCTAGGATTCCAATTAAGTCAGGCAATATATTTCCCATTGTTTCAGGAGTTTGAGTTGGGTTTTCTGTTCTGTGCATTTCAATCATGCTAAATGATAGTCTTCCAAAAGAGAATGGCCAGATAGGCTCCTCTAAACCCTCTTTTCTCTGTTTTATGTGTTTCTTTCAAAGGAAACCCTATTTTTTCTTCAAGTTCAGCCCACCTGCCACCTTTCTGAGAATTGTCCTGTTATCACAGCCAGAAGTAATCTCTACCTCCTACAGAATATAGGACTCTGGAGCATTCTATCCACTCAGACTCTCAGTGAAGGACTTTGAGAACCCATACTCTGTACCAGGCACAAAGTTAGGCTATAAGTATTCTAAATTGATAAGACACCAAGCCATTGAAGGGTTCAAGCTAATGTGGGTAAGAGATGCTGTATTAGTCAGTCAAAGGGGTGCTAATGTGAAATACCAAAAATGGGTTGGTCCTTATAAAGGTTATTTATTTGGGGTAGAAGTCCACAGACACCAGGCCATAAAGCGTTAAGTTTCTTCTCACCAAAGTTCATTGCCACGTGTTGGAGCAAAACAGCTGCCAACGTTTGTCAGGGTTCAGGCTTCTTATGTTCCTCTCTTCCCAGGGTTGCTTTTCTCCCCGGGCTTAGCTCTTCTGGTTCCTCCACAAGGTCATCTGTAGACTCTCAAGCAAATGGCTCACTTCTCTTCTTCTGGGGCCTTTTCTCCAATATCAAAACTGCTTCTCAAAAACTGCCTCTTCTGTCCTTTGCCTGGTCTTTTATATTCGATTCCCCCACCCACCAAGGGGTGTGGCTCAATGCCCTACTGATGTGGCCCAGTCAACACCCTAATCATAACTTAATCACGCCTAGATTAACAGATCAATTTACAAGAATGATCCAGTTATATTTTTGGAATCCATAATTACATCAAACTGCCCAACTGCAACAGATGCATATGAAGAAAATTATACAGCAGTGTGATAGATGGCAGTATTGAAGTATCTGGTTGATTACAACTCTGATTTAACCCATCTCACCTTAGAAAACTGCTACTTAAAGCAGTGAGATCATAAAAGTTAGTAGACACTCAGTGAGAGTTCCATCATTGCCACACAAGATCATCTTACAACAAGAATCACATAATTAGGTTATTTCTGAATATCTTGTGCAGGCAGTAGCACACCTGGAATATATTGGGATTAACCATCCAAAAACCAGCCCCTTCTCTCCATGGCAGAAGAGCCCACCTTCTATCACAGAGTCTGAACATTCTAGGTACTGATGCTCTTAGCCTCCCTTGCAGTTTGGGCCTGAGCATGAGACACACATACCTTGTGGGAACTTAGGGAAAGTCTTCTGGGAGCTTCTAGGGAAGGTTTTCCTCCTTAATTGAAGGAGATGTACTATAGGAAATGCCCCCTTCTTTAAAAGGATGTTTTTGTATATATGTGTTTTAGTTAGCCAAAGGGGTGCTAATGTGAAACACCAAAAATGGGTTGGTTTTTATAAAGGGTATTTATTTGGGGTAGAAGTCCACAGATACCAGGCCATAAAGCATTAAGTTTTTTCTCTCACCACAGTCCATTGCCACGTCTTAGAGCAAGACAGCTGCCGGCGTTTGCCAGGGTTCAGGCTTTTGGGGTTCCTC